>CAWUFW010020603.1:0-146423 GCA_963921515.1 Calotriton arnoldi | reverse complement strand
AGCAGAGACACACCTATCACCTAACAGACTAGCTCGCACATGTCCAGCTAGGGACACGACGGCTCGCAGACGCAGACCTGCGAGCCGACGGACTGGTACTGTTTTATGCTTTAGGGTAGTACAGTGGTGTTTGGGTAGTGTAGGGCGTCGTGGTGGGGGTAGTGTTTTAGGGTTTAAGGTAGTGCAGTGTTGTTTTTGTAGTGTAGGGGTCCTGCTGGGGTAGTGTTTTAGAGTTTACGACAATGCAGTAGTGTTTGGGTAGTGTAGGGGGTCATGCTGGGAGTAGTGTTTTAGGGTTTACTGCAATGCAGTGGTGTTTGTGTAGTGAAGGGGGTCGTGCTGAGAGTAGTGTTTTAGGATTTAGGGTAGCACAGTGGTGTTTGTGTAGTGTAGGAAGTCATGCAGGGAGTACTGTTTTAGGATTTACAGTAGTGCAGTGGTGTTTGTGTAGTGTTTGGGGGTTCGTGCTGGGGGTAGCGTTTTAGGGTTTAAGGTAGTGCAGTGGTGTTTGGGTAGTGTAAGAATCGTGCTGGAGGTAGTGTTTTAGAGTTTACGACAATGCAGTGGTGTTTGGGTAGTGTAAGGGGTAATGCTGGGAGTAGTGTTTTGGGGTTTAGGGTAGTGCAGTGGTGTTTATGTAGTGTAGGGGGTCGTCCTCGGAGTAGTGTTTTAGTGTTTACGGTACTGCAGTGGTGTTTGTGTAGTGTAGGGGGTCATGCTGGGGGTAGTCTTTTAGGGTTTAGGGTAGATCAGTGGTGTTTGGGTAGTGTAGGGGGTCGTGCTGGGAGTAGGGTTTCAGGGTTTAGGGTAGTGCAGTGGTGTTTGTGTAGTGTACGGGGTCATGCTGGGGATAGTGTTTTAAGGTTTAGGGTAGTGCAGTGGTGTTTCGGTACTGTACGGGTCGTGCTGGGGATAGTGTTTTAGGGTTTAGGGTACTGCAGTGGTGTTTGCGTAGTGTAGGGGGTCCTGCTAGGGGTAGTGTTTTAGGGTTTACGACAATGCAGTGGTGTTTGGGAAGTATAGGAGATCATGCTGGGGGTAGTATTTTAGAGTTTACGACAGTGCAGTGGTGTTTGGGTAGTCTTTGGGTAGTGTAGAGGATCGTACCGACAGACTAACTCACAGAGCTCCCAGCCGACGGACGGGCTTCTAAAGGCATAGCCGTGACCTTGTGATATGAGGAGAGGCAGCGTGAAAGGCATAGCTCACACAGACACAGATGCCAGTGTGTTCTTGTGTGTTTTACAGATGCCAGTGTTGCCTCGCAGAGGTAAAACTACGAAGCCGATGGCTTCTACACGGAGAGATGCAAGCTGACGGAGTAAATCACAAAATGTCTGCCAACACTTCCTGGTTTCAACCGTTCACAGCCAATGAGCCGCAAGATCGTGCTCGTAACCCCTCAGCCAATCAGATGTCAGAATTCTCAAATATCCATATCGTAAAATTTGATATTTCTCAAAAACTACTGAACGGATTTACACCATTTAAACAAAAGCGTGCTTTCTGGACCATCACCTTTCTCCCTGCCAAATTTGGCGTAATTCCGTTCAGCAGTTTCACCTGTAGTCTTCTGTAAAGTTTTGTATGGAAATTGCATGGAGAAAACACGTTTTGGGACCAACTTTTTTCTCAGCCCCTCCTACACCATTCACCCCCAAACTTTCAATATAGGCGCTAATCAAAAAAAGAAACTTTTTGGATAATTTCATAAAGATTCGTCAAACGACGCCAAAGTTATAAGCACATAGAGGGCTCCAGGAGGGGGGCCGTGCAACCCCCCTCCCAACATGAGTGAAGCCCCGGGGCTGCGCGGACCCCAGCGGGCCCCCGCAAACCCTGCAAGCCCCTGTTATTATTTTTTAAGAAATGCCCCCGGAACCTAGCCAACCCAAGGGCCTCATTAAAATAAAACGCGGGAACCCGCGACCCCAGCGCGAATTGCGCCGATATTATTATTTGAAAAAAAAAAATGATTTCTTTGGCCCTGAGGGTCCTTCTTTGACCCCCTGAGCAGGCCTAGGGGGTCAGGGTTTTTCTACCCTGCCCCCTTCTCTTGTCTTATACCTTTGTTTCTTCGTTTTTGGGTGACTCGCTTCTACCGAGCCACAAGATGGCTGCCAACACTTCCTGGTTTAGACTACTAGCAGCCAATCACAGTGAAGCTCGCGCACGCGACTTAGGCTCCGCCCAGATATCGAAACTTTAATTTTTTTATTTTCTCAGCAACCACTGTACGGATTTACACCATTTAAAAAAAAGGTCGCTTTCTGATCCAAGCACTACCTTTCTGCCAAATTTGGGGTAATTCCGTTCAGTAGTTTCGGCTGTAGCCTTGCACAAAGTTTCCTATGGGAAAATGATTTTTACTCTTATTTTTTGAATTTCTCAGAAACTGCTGAACGGATTTACACCATTTAAAAAAAAGGTCGCTTTCTGAACCAAGCTCTACCTTTCTGCCAAATTTGGGGTAATTCCGTTCAGTAGTTCGGGCTGTAGCTCGTCGCAAAATTTCCTACGGAAATTAACATGGGGAAAACGAGTTTTGGGACCCCCATTTTTTCTCAGCCCCCGCTTGACGAATCACCCCCAAACTTTCAGGATAGGAGCTGACCTGGATAGACTTTTTTGGGGAGAATTTCAGAAAGCTTCGTCAAACGACGCCAAAGTTATTAGCAAATCAAAAAATGCTTTTCCTATCAAAACTAGGTTCTAACTATAACTACCTACTGGCGACCGCCAGTAGGTATATATATATATATATATATATATATATATATATATATATATATATATATATATATATATTTCAAACCAAACATCTTCGTTCAAAGCGCACACAGCAGCAGGAATTAAAGGCATGCCATCTCGATGTGTTTGAATTTTTATTTCCTTGCCTTACGCGTTTCGGTGTCACAGCACCTTGATCACAGGCATCTCAGTTGAAAGGCAGCTTTGAAGAGACAATCATAATTCCCACTCTTTTTATAGTAATTGCCCTCTAGTGGGCTGCATAATTAGTTGTACTCGTGTTGCATTCTGGTATATGTGGAGTCTCGTCAATGTTTTTGTTACCTTTAGTAGGTGCCACATCTCAACAATTGTTCCTTATTTCTCTCCTTTAGTAGGCATCCAAATCACAGCGTGTAGCTAGTTTTCGCCTGCTCTGCCACTCCGAAAACAGGCTTGGATTGTTCCAAACCCAACGGCTCCCTCCTCAATTGCGGGGACGGTGCAGCTTTCACGGCTAGATTGCCGTCACATCATTTTTCAAACCAAACATCTTCGTTCGAAAGCGCACACAGCAGCAGGAATTAAAGGCATGCCATCTCGATGTGTTTGAATTTTTATTTCCTTGCCTTACGCGTTTCGGTGTCACAGCACCTTGATCACAGGCATCTCAGTTGAAAGGCAGCTTTGAAGAGACAATCATAATTCCCACTCTTTTTATAGTAATTGCCCTCTAGTGGGCTGCATAATTAGTTGTACTCATGTTGCATTCTGGTATATGTGGTGTCTCGTCAATGTTTTTGTTACCTTTAGTAGGTGCCACATCTCAACAATTGTTCCTTATTTCTCTCCTTTAGTAGGCATCCAAATCACAGCGTGTTGCTAGTTTTCGCCCGCTCTGCCACTCCGAAAACAGGCTTGGATTGTTCTAAACCCAACGGCTCCCTCCTCAATTGCGGGGACGGTGCAGCTTTCACGGCTAGATTGCCGTCACATCATTTTTCAAACCAAACATCTTCGTTCGAAAGCGCACACAGCAGCAGGAATTAAAGGCATGCCATCTCGATGTGTTTGAATTTTTATTTCCTTGCCTTACGCGTTTCGGTGTCACAGCACCTTGATCACAGGCATCTCAGTTGAAAGGCAGCTTTGAAGAGACAATCATAATTCCCACTCTTTTTATAGTAATTGCCCTCTAGTGGGCTGCATAATTAGTTGTACTCGTGTTGCATTCTGGTATATGTGGTGTCTCGTCAATGTTTTTGTTACCTTTAGTAGGTGCCACATCTCAACAATTGTTCCTTATTTCTCTCCTTTAGTAGGCATCCAAATCACAGCGTGTTGCTAGTTTTCGCCCGCTCTGCCACTCCGAAAACAGGCTTGGATTGTTCCAAACCCAACGGCTCCCTCCTCAATTGCGGGGACGGTGCAGCTTTCACGGCTAGATTGCCGTCACATCATTTTTCAAACCAAACATCTTCGTTCGAAAGCGCACACAGCAGCAGGAATTAAAGGGATGCCATCTCGATGTGTTTGAATTTTTATTTCCTTGCCTTACGCGTTTCGGTGTCACAGCACCTTGATCACAGGCATCTCAGTTGAAAGGCAGCTTTGAAGAGACAATCATAATTCCCACTCTTTTTATAGTAATTGCCCTCTAGTGGGCTGCATAATTAGTTGTACTCGTGTTGCATTCTGGTATATGTGGTGTCTCGTCAATGTTTTTGTTACCTTTAGTAGGTGCCACATCTCAACAATTGTTCCTTATTTCTCTCCTTTAGTAGGCATCCAAATCACAGCGTGTTGCTAGTTTTCGCCCGCTCTGCCACTCCGAAAACAGGCTTGGATTGTTCCAAACCCAACGGATCCCTCCTCAATTGCGGGGACGGTGCAGCTTTCACGGCTAGATTGCCGTCACATCATTTTCAAACCAAACATCTTCGTTCGAAAGCGCACACAGCAGCATGAATAAAGGCATGCCATCTCGATGTGTTTGAATTTTTATTTCCTTGCCTTACAGCGTTTCTGTGTCACAGCACCTTGATCACAGGCATCTCAGTTGAAAGGCAGCTTTGAAGAGACAATCATAATTCCCACTCTTTTATAGTAATTGCCCTCTAGTGGGCTGCATAATTAGTTGTACTGCGTGTTGCATTCTGGTATATGTGGTGTCTCGTCAATGTTTTTGTTACCTTTAGTAGGTGCCACATCTCAACAATTGTTCCTTATTTCTCTCCTTTAGTAGGCATCCAAATCACAGCGTATTGCTAGTTTTCGCCCGCTCTGCCACTCCGAAAACAGGCTTGGATTGTTCCAAACCCAACGGCTCCCTCCTCAATTACGGGGACGGTGCAGCTTTCACGGCTAGATTGCCGTCACATCATTTTTCAAACCAAACATCTTCATTCGAAAGCGCACACAGCAGCAGGAATTAAAGGCATGCCATCTCGATGTGTTTGAATTTTTATTTCCTTGCCTTACGCGTTTTGGTGTCACAGCACCTTGATCACAGGCATCTCAGTTGAAAGGCAGCTTTGAAGAGACAATCATAATTCCCACTCTTTTTATAGTAATTGCCCTCTAGTGGGCTGCATAATTAGTTGTACTCGTGTTGCATTCTGGTATATGTGGTGTCGTGAAAGCTGCACCGTCCCCGCAATTGAGGAGGGAGCCGTTGGGTTTGGAACAATCCAAGCCTGTTTTCGGAGTGGCAGAGCGGGCGAAAACTAGCAACACGCTGTGATTTGGATGCCTACTAAAGGAGAGAAATAAGGAACAATTGTTGAGATGTGGCACCTACTAAAGGTAACAAAAACATTGACGAGACACCACATATACCAGAATGCAACACGAGTACAACTAATTATGCAGCCCACTAGAGGGCAATTACTATAAAAGAGTGGGAATTACGATTGTCTCTTCAAAGCTGCCTTTCAACTGAGATGCCTGTGATCAAGGTGCTGTGACACCGAAACGCGTAAGGCAAGGAAATAAAAATTCAAACACATCGAGATGGCATGCCTTTAATTCCTGCTGCTGTGCGCTTTCGAACGAAGATGTTTGGTTTGAAAAATGATGTGACGGCAATCTAGCCGTGAAAGCTGCACCGTCCCCGCAATTGAGGAGGGAGCCGTTGGGTTTGGAACAATCCAAGCCTGTTTTCGGAGTGGCAGAGCGGGCGAAAACTAGCAACACGCTGTGATTTGGATGCCTACTAAAGGAGAGAAATAAGGAACAATTGTTGAGATGTGGCACCTACTAAAGGTAACAAAAACATTGACGAGACACCACATATACCAGAATGCAACACGAGTACAACTAATTATGCAGCCCACTAGAGGGCAATTACTATACAAAGAGTGGGAATTACGATTGTCTCTTCAAAGCTGCCTTTCAACTGAGATGCCTGTGATCAAGGTGCTGTGACACCGAAACGCGTAAGGCAAGGAAATAAAAATTCAAACACATCGAGATGGCATGCCTTTAATTCCTGCTGCGGTGTGCGCTTTCGAACGAAGATGTTTGGTTTGAAAAATGATGTGACCGCAATCTAGCCATGAAAGCTGCACCGTCCCCGCAGTTGAGGAGGGAGCCGTTGGGTTTGGAACAATCCAAGCCTGTTTTCGGAGTGGCAGAGCGGGCTAAAACTAGCAACACGCTGTGATTTGGATGCCTACTAAAGGAGAGAAATAAGGAACAATTGTTGAGATGTGGCACCTACTAAAGGTAACAAAAACATTGACGAGACACCACATATACCAGAATGCAACACGAGTACAACTAATTATGCAGCCCACTAGAGGGCAATTACTATAAAAAGAGTGGGAATTACGATTGTCTCTTCAAAGCTGCCTTTCAACTGAGATGCCTGTGATCAAGGTGCTGTGACACCGAAACGCGTAAGGCAAGGAAATAAAAATTCAAACACATCGAGATGGCATGCCTTTAATTCCTGCTGCTGTGTGCGCTTCGAACGAAGATGTTTGGTTTGAAATATATATATATATATATATATATATATATATATACAGAGGATTTTGTGGATAAGTTATTCTCCGATGTGAGACCACAATGTAACGCGACCTGTAAGAACAGTATTTCTTCCATTTCTATGATCATGTGACACAGGGGGGTGGACACCCGGCATTTAAAATTGCAATGGCGGACGCTGTTTTTCTTGTGTGATCAAGGGCACAGTGTGCTCGAAACGCGTCGCAGAGGGAGAAAATAAAGACATCTTACCTGCCAGATTTATCCGAGTCTGTCTCTCTCTGTTCGCCAGGGTGGAAGTGCGGAAAGTGTGCTTGAAGGATATATATATATATATATTGAAGTTTCAAGTGTCTGCCAGGATGCCGTACGCCTGCCTATATGTGTCGGTGCCAGCAGTGGCGGCAGGAAGCCACAAAAATCCAAATAATCCAAACCACAGGAATGAAGCGGCACACCAATTCCATTATGAGTAGTTTAATCGTGAAAACAACGCGTTTCAGCCGAGGCGGCCTTTGTCAAGTTAGCCAAGCGGCTCCAGGCAGATCATTAAGTACATGTGATGTCACAATCGACATAAAAGAGTTACTACAGCGTGAAATTGTAGTTCATTGAGGTTAGCGTCCTAAAAATATACAAACAGCCAGACGAACACGGAGGAAATGATGATAAACAAAGACATTGATAACACAGTCATTAACCTCACCAACATGACTCTAGACAATGAAGAACAAAAGATTTTATCCTTGGGTCTTACATTCTGCACGAAAACTAACTTTGATTATGTTCAGACCCGTTTAGACATTTTTCAATTTGTCAGGAAATTGAAGTTGCAAAAGTATTTCTATAATGCTACAAAGAACCCTAAAGAGAATGAGGAACTGTGTCACACCACCACCAGTTTGTCAGTAGAGGATATGACTCTTCTCCAGGACATGAATGAGCTACAACACGGTGAACCAACGATCGGAACTTCACCCACCGATTTGGCATCAGCTATGGGCATGGATATCTATGGCAGCACACGCACCCTCTACAAGCCAAAATCGGTGTTTCTACCCATCATGCCAAGAGATGGGCTAGACATTTTTGCGGAACATGTGATCAAAGATCTCAAGCAACTGGCAATTCACTCCAGGAAAGACTTCACACGAACGGATCACAATCGCAAGATACAGTACACAAATTGAATCAATAAAATTAAAGAACGGCAAGACATTGTGGTGCGCTGGTCAGACAAGGGAGGCAACGTGGTGCTCTGGCCGTTGGAAATGTACAATAAGGAAGCACAAAAACAACTCCAAGAAAGGGAGTGCTATTGTCGAGTAAGCCCTACCAGCATCCAGGGAATAAAAGAAAAATTCCATACTGCACTCTATGCATGGAGAGGTGTAGGATTAATCTCTAAACAAGAACTTGACTTTTTGAAAACGGATTATCCCATCACACTGCAACTGTACCTTATACCCAAGATACACAAGCATGCAAGCAATCCCCCTGGAAAACCTATTATATCTGCCATAGGGGGACTATTCGAGAACACTTCAAGATACATTGACTTCTTTTTACAACAATTTGTATGTGAACTCCCCTCATATATTAGGGATACAGGAGATTTTCTGACTAAGATTTACAATGTTACATGGAAAAATCAATATGTACTTATGACGCTTGATGTCAATGCACTGTATACGAGTATCTGACTTAGGGATGGTCTAAAAGCTCTAGCACATTATCTTGGCAAGAGACCCATGCACTTATACCAGCACATACAAATGCTGCTCCAAATGACTGAATGGTGCCTTGATAATAACATCTTTATTTTTGATCAACTTACTTACAAACAACTGCAAGGCACAGCCATGGGTACCTGCTTTGCGCCCAGCTATGCAAATCTGCATATGGGCAGGTGGGAGGAGCAGGTACTCATGACCACTTTCAGAAGGGAAATGTCTGAAAATGTCGTTTTGTACGTTAGATATATTGATGACCTGTTTTTCCTTTCGCAGGGGTCTCAAGAATCAGCATGCAGATTTGCACAAGATCTTAATGCCAATAATTTGAATTTGTCATTCACCTGTAACACTAGTTCAGAAACTATACACTTTCTTGATTTAGAAATATTTGTGGAAAATGGTGAGCTGCATTCCAGAATATACAGGAAGCCAACCTCAGGCAACTCCATTTTACATGCTAGCAGTTTCCACCCTGCTAAACTCAAGGAAAGTATCCCCTATGCTGAGTGCCTTCGTATGAAGCGTAACTGCAGCACTGCAGAGAGTCTTAGGGGAGCCACCAATGATCTATTCTTGAGGCTTGAGTCACGTGGATATAGTTCAGAAACACTTAGGACAGCCCAGGCTAAAGTTTCACGTATCAAGAGAGAGGACTTGCTATTTAGCCAGTCTAACAGCAAGAGGAAGAACACTTTCACACAAGAAGGTACCCCAAGACTCATCACTGGCTACACCACTTACCACACTAATCTCCGTAAGATCCTTTACAAGAATTGGCAGATCGTCAGAAGCGATCCAGTCATTGGTCCTAACATCGCCCGAGTCCCTCCTATATCTTTCAGGAGAGCCAAATCAATACTAATGAATTAGTACGCAACGCACCCATGATCAAAAAGGGCACAGATTGGCTGAGGACACATAGGGGCTTTCAAAGGTGTCCCAAATGCAAAGCCTGCCGCCATGGTGTTAACACCAAGACGGTACAAACATCGTTTAGACAGACACCTTTTGAAATTCGAGGAAGTTATACCTGTAAAAGTGACTTCGCAGTCTACATCTTACAATGTACCTGTAACAAAAAATACGTGGGTAGTACCATACACCCTGTACATGTAAGAATTCTACAACACCTCAGGGCGATTACCAACGACGACCCCAGTTACCCTGTCGCAAACATATCAATCTGTGCCATGGGGGCAATGCAAGAGATTTATCCTACTTTGTTATAGACACCGTCCCCAAGAACCCAAGGGGAGGGAATAGACAACTAGCACTTAGGAGGTTGGAATCTAGATACATCCTCCTGATGAAGTCCAAAATTCCGTTCGGAATGAATGCTGATGAAGCATTATTCGTGCATCTGTAAGCTACTGCTGCCTGTCCCGCTTTCTCTCCCTGGACACTCCCGGGTCTATGGAACATCATACTTTATTTTCACCTTAGTCACTCGGGCATCTTGCATCACATGGATAATTGCTTCCGCTTCATTTCCTGTGCTGAGTTGTGTACCTTTACTGTGATCTAGTTTACTTAATGGCGTCTCTATGCCCACTTGGGCTGTATTCCCTTGTCCCTCATAGTCGCTACAGATGGCCAACTATGGCTAGCAGCATTTGCAACACAGCGCACATTGAGGGTCTCTTTAGATCAGAATTATGTGGACTGGCTTTAGTGTAGCCTTAAACACATGCTTCTTGATTGCTCCTCTAAGGGTACACGTACGGAATATTTCCGTTAATCAATTATTTACACTTTAGCCTGGATCAAATTTGAACGCCTAATATTAGCTGTGTGCCACATTCAGGTTACCACAACTCGAGATATTGCACTATTCAGTACTGATGCGCTGTGCTTAAATCTGTATATACACTCACTGTCGTGGTTCTGAGGGAGAGACTGTTTTGAAGTCTTTCTTCTCAATCTACATCAAAGAACCAATGCTTGTTTTATTATTATTATTTTTGGTTTGTCACATTATCTGTGCATATATAGAATAATTCTATAACAGTTACTATTATTTACAATTATTGTTTTTATACTTACTTGTGTCTCACTTCTATGTCCATTCTGACACATGGTTGCAGGGGGAGCAGCATGTTAGCTGCTCCCCATGTTGAAAAGCAATGCCGGCTCCCGCAGGAGGCGGGGAGCCGGCTGGGACTGTGGGGGATTGGGGACCCCCCCACAGTCTCCAACAAGAGGCCAGGCCCCCTGGGGATGGGGTCCCCGGGGCCATAAGTGGCCTGGGAGGGGGCCACGCAGCCCCCCTCCCCAATTAAAAAAAATTAAATTAAAAAGGGCAAGGCCGGCCCCGGGGATGGGGTCCCCGGGCCTTAAATGGCCTGAGGAGGGGGCCACGCTGCCCCCTCCAAATATATATATTTTTTAATTAAAAAGAGGGCATGCCCCGGGGATGGGGTCCCCGGGGCCAATAGAGGCCCAGGGAAGGGGGCAACGCGGACCCCTTCCCGTTTAAAAAAAATGCTCAGGCCCCGGGGATGGGGTCCCCGGGGCCAGTGGTGGCCGAGGGAAGGGGGGCCACGCAGCCCCCTCCCATAAAAAAAAGGAAAAAAAAAAAACGGCATCGTGCCGGAGGCCCCGCCCTCCCTGCAGCAGTGTGCAAACGCGCTCCCTGGCGCGTTTTAAGAAGGGAAGTAATTCCCCTGAATTCTGGGGGTCCCTGGGGGCCAACTAGCCCACCAGGAACCTCCAGTATGCGCCAGGGGCTGTGTTGCAGAGAGGTGTACAGAGGCCACGCCCTTTATACACCTCTCTGCAACGCAGCTCTGTGGCGCTTTTGGAGGTACATGGTGGGCTAGTTCGACTCCAGGGACCCTCAGGATTCAAGGGGACTTAATCCCCCAACTTAAAACGCGCCACAGGGCGCGTTTCACAGTGGTGAAGGGAGGGGCGGGCTTCAGGTGACATGTGTGCAAACAGGCCCCGTGGTGCATTTTAAGATGGGGAATGAAATCCCTTCAATCCTGAGGGTCCCTGGGGGCCAACTAGCCCACCAGGTACGTTCAGAAAGCGCCACAGAGCTGCGTTGCAGAGAGGTGCAAAAGGGGCATGGCCTCTGAACACCTCTCTGCAACGCAGCTCTCTGGCGCATACTGGAGGTACAGGGTGGGCTAGTTGGACCCCAGGGACCCTCATGATTCAAGGGGACTTAATCCCCCAACTTAAAACTCGCCACGGGGCGCGTTTTCACAGATGTCACCTCAGGCCCCGCCCCCTCCCTTCACCATTGTGCAAATATTCCTCTAAAATCAGCCAAACTACGAATTCCGATTTACTCACCTGTTATCAGGAGAGAACTCAGTGCTGCATCTTTGAGCCCAGTACTGATCCTGAAAAGTAATTTTAACCGTACTTACCAGTAACTTGAAATTCCTTCCATAGGCTAACATTGACTGGTTTCACTTTGAAATTCTTCTAAGTGTGTAGTTTTGGAACTTTCTAATATTCCTCTAAAATCAGCCGAAATACGAATTCCGATTTACTCACCTGTTATCAGGAGAGACCTCAGTGCTGCATCTTTCAGCCCAGTACTGATCCTGAAAAGTAGTTTTAACCGTACTTACCAGTAACTTGAATTTCCTTCCTTAGGCTAACATTGACTGGTTTCACTTGGAAATTCTTCTAAGTGTGGAGTTTTGGAACTTTATAATATTCCTCTAAAATCAGCCGAACTACGAATTCCGATTTACTCACCTGTTATCAGGAGAGACCTCAGTGCTGCATCTTTGAGCCCCGTAAGGATCTTGAAAAGTAATTTTAACCGTACTTACCAGTAACTTGAATTTCCTTCCATAGGATATCATTGCCTGCGTTTTGCTGAAAAAGTTTCTAAGTGTTGATTTTTGAAACATACAAATATTCCTCTAAAATCAGCAGAACTACGAATTCCGATTTACTCACCTGTTATCAGGAGAGACCTCAGTGCTGCATCTTTGAGCCCAGTACTGATCCTGAGAAGTAATTCTAACCGTACTTACCAGTAACTTGAATTTCCTTCCATAGGATATCATTGCCTGCTTTTTGCTGAAAAAGTTTCTGTGTCGATTTTTGAAACATACAAATATTCCTCTAAAATCAGCAGAACTACGAATTCCGATTTACTCACCTGTTATCAGGAGAGACCTCAGTGCTGCATCTTTGAGCCCAGTACTGATCCTGAAAAGTAATTTTAACCGTACTTACCAGTAACTTGAATTTCCTTCCATAGGCTAACATTGACTGGTTTCACTTGGAAATTCTTCTAAGTGTGGAGTTTTGGAACTTTATAATATTCCTCTAAAATCAGCCGAACTACGAATTCCGATTTACTCACCTGTTATCAGGAGAGAACCCAGTGCTGCATCTTTGAGCCCAGCACTGACCCTGTAAAAGTAATTCTAACCGTATTTACCAGTAACTTGTATTTCCTTCCATAGGAATCCATTGTCTGGTTTTCAGCAGAAAAGTTTCAAAGTGTCGATTTTCACAAACTACAAATATTCCTTAAAAATCGCCTGTATGACTTAAACGCATTCTTTCAACTGTTTACAGGAGATGCACCAGTGCTGGATCCAAGATCCACCACTGAGTAAGAAAAAGTAACGATAACACTACTTACCTGCTAAGTGAATTTTCTCCCATAGGATAGCATTGGTGATTCTATGTGAAAAAGTTTCTAAGTGTCAACTTTTAAAATACAATAATATTCCTTAAAAATCACTACTGTAACCAAAACGCTTTTACTCAACTGTTTACAGGAGATGTCCCAGGACTGAATCTAGGATCCAGTCCTGTGGTTAGAAAAGTAATCCATAAAGTAACTAATTGCATTTAACTTGAAATTCACATTGAGCTCAATGTTGCATTGTGTTTGAAATTGTGTTGCCCATTGCAACAACTGTAACTACTGTACTTAAAAGTATATTGCCTATTTGCAAAGTATTTAAACTAAAGTAATTCATTCTGAGAAAGTATATTTTGTAATGTAATGTATAATGTAATTACAATGTATTTTAAAAAATAAAATATCTAAAAATAAATAGTTTAAAAAATCTAGTAAATCAGTATCAAAAAAATAAATATAACAATTAATACATTTAAAAATTGTCATTTACAAAACCTTTGAAATTCACTGAAAAAAACCATAGGTTTCAGACATGTTATAGTTAGGAATTAGCATTTAAAAACCTTTGAAATTCACTGAAAAAACCATAGGTTTCAGGCACGTTATAGTTAGAAATTAGCATTTAAAAACCTTACAAATTCACTGAAAAAACCATAGGTTTTAGGGACAGTTATAGTTAGTTGGACATTGCACTCATACAAAACCCGTGAAATTCCCCGTTATAGTTAGTTCAGGTAACTATAACTCGCGCCCGCAATGCACTGCTGATGACGTCACATTTTACATCACTCATGACATGGTCAGTGACATCACTGATGACATCACTGATGACATCTCAAATGACATCACTGATGACATCACTGATGACATCATCCATGTGATAATTTGATGCATCTTCTCACACCCTAATATAACTTTTGATACACCCACTGTAAATTACAGACTGCCATTGTCAAAACCATAGACACTCCAACACCAATTACTATATACACACTCACTGATTCTTAGGTCTACACACACACATCTACTCACGCACCCGTACAGTCACTCATACTTATAGTCACTCAGTACAGGACTATTATATGCACTCATACACCTATATAAACACTCACACACCGCCACGCATCCATAGAGGTTCTCACACACCTAGTCAGTCATGCAAAAATTAAGCACACACCCATTTACTCACCTATACAGTTATACACACACCAGCTCACTTACTCATACAAATACTAGCACATTCTTACGCTCTTATACAATCTCTGATACAAGCACACACTCATCCATACAGTCACTATCACAATCACACACTCTCGCTTATAGGTATTTATATACTCCAACACACATATATACTGCCTTTCACATACGTAGTTACTCACACATGTACCACTGGGACATACATTCACTCACTAACACACTCTTACACACACTTACCCACCCATACAGTCTATCACAGATGCACTCTTGTAACCATCCATCCAGTGAATCACCCACTCACACATCTATGCACAGAGTCGCACACACCCCACCCACACAAACACTCAGGCACCCATACAGATACTCAGCCAACCAATCAATAACTCATATAGACACTCATGTAGCTATTCACAAACCCATGCTGCCACTTACACAGCAACAGACAGACGGATACAGACATTCACCCAGTTTAGTCACTAACCCATGCATTCAGTAAGATACGTTAAATCACTCACTTATAGAGTTAGTCACGCACCTACTAAATCATCCATTCAGACACTTATACACCCACTCATTCTTCAATACGCCTTTCCCTATATATATTAAACATATTTAAACTTTACAGAAACACACAGTCACTGGATGATGTCATTTGAGATGTCATCAGTGATGTCATCAGTGATGTCACTGACCATGTCATGAGTGATGTAATATGTGACGTCATCAGCAGTGCATTGCGGGGCGCGAGTTATAGTTACCTGAACTAACTATAACGGGGGAATTTCACGGGTTTTGTACGAGTGCAATGTCCAACTAACTATAACTGTCCCTAAAACCTATGTTTTTTTCAGTGAATATATATATATATATATATATTGAAGTTTCAAGTGTCTGCCAGGACGCCGTACGCCTGCCTATATGTGTCGGTGCCAGCAGTGGCGGCAGGAAGCCACAAAAATCCAAATAATCCAAACCCAAGGAATGAAGCGGCACACCAATTCCATTTCGAGTGGTTTAATCGTGAAAACAACATGTTTCAGCCGAGGCGGCCTTTGTCAAGTTAGCCAAGCAGCTCCAGGCAGATCATTAAGTACATGTGATGTCACAATCGACATAAAAGAGTTACTACAGCGTGAAATTGTAGTTCATTGAGGTTAGCGTCCTAAAAATATAAATGGATTGTTACATAACAATTACCATACCGTAAAATGTACAACCAAATATAAATTATATTCAATTGAAGCTAGGATACAGTGCATATATACCCTCTAATGCAGCAAAATTAATTTGAGCATACACTGCAGACCGAATCTTGGTCACCATATTGTTGCATGGACACGGCCCTATATATTTTTCAAAGCGCATATTGAGTCGATGTTGTGCATTTCTAAATGCATGCAAGCAGAAAAGCCCAATTAATTTATGGCAGTTCCGCCATATGTAGAATCATGGTCAGGTGACTTCATCGATAAAAGATAGATACATCAACATAATGCAGATTCGTGGTATAGGGAGGTATTGCTTTCTCCACAGCATACAATTTCAATTCATATAATAACAATAGATCAAGCAATCAATTGGAAAAGAAAATAATGTTACTTTATCACAATGATAATATGCCTCTGGACACCCCAATAACATTATAAATTGTTATCAACAGCATATGCCGCATGTTGTCCTGGGTAGCCAGCTCGGGATGAAAAAGATACATATCAGTATTTCAGTGTTTTGTATACGTGCAAATTATATGAGTCTAGAACGGGTGATTTAATACAATACCATTCATCCTATAGTGAATGGTCTCCAGCCAATCCAAATGTCAAGCCGTATGCTGCTACACAAATCATATATGCAGCAAATTCACAAGTCTGATCACAACATTAAAAATTCTTTGTGAATCATCCCTCAATCATGGGCCAGTGCCCAGCTGGTGTATGTACAGATCGCCACAATTACTGACCCTTTTTGTGTGCACCCAATGATAAAATTATATAGAGATAAGAAACCCTTATCAAGAAGAGAAAAAACCGAAAAAGAAAATGCATCTCAGTTTCAAGAAACATTATAATAAAAAGGACAAAAGTCCAAATAAGTAGTCATGCATGCGGAGGTAATATAGGAAAATGGACCGTTATGTGCCTATATGTGTGCACAGTTCTTCCTCCCTATTCAGCCCTAAAGGCATCCTAGTATTCAGATCGATTATGTACCTGGATTCGGGAATACGTAGCTGTTTCTCCCTGTCACCTCCTCATATGTGTTTCATTACTCTATCAGTCCCACAGAAACTAAGAAGTTTATTGTTACTGTTATGAGAATTGTAGAAATGTCTTGCTACGGGATAGCTGAAATCCATATTGATTATGGCCCTTTGGTGTTCTAGGATGCGTTTTTTTAGCTGTAATTTGGTGCTTACTAGATATCTAAGACCGCACGGACACTCTAACAGGTAATCTACAAATTCTGTGGTGCAGGTAATGAATTTTGCAATTGGTCTGTTCTTTCCATCATGTGTTTTAAATGTTTTACAGCTCGTGGTACATTTACAGGCTTTGCAGGAATTGCACTTGTGAAATCCTTCTTTAACCTGCAACCATGAAGTAGCTGGTTCTGATTGTTGGAAACTTTGGACCAATTTGTCCTTCAGTGAGTTTGGTCTTTTGTAGGTTACTACAGGAGAATTGCCTACCATTTTGCCAATTATAAGGTCTGCCTGGATGAGGCCCCAATGTTTCCTCATTATGGTTTTGAGTTTGTTAGATCTGGCATTGTATGTAGTGATCATGAGGGGGCTGTTATCTGGCTCTTTTTTCCGTGATGTCTCTTTGTTTTCAAAGAGGACATCAGTCTGTTTTACATTTAGTAATTTATTACTAGCTTGTGATAGGACTTTATCTGAGTGCCCTCTCTGTTTGAATCGTAATTTCATGTTTTTGCTTTCATTTTTGTAGCCCTCATCAGTGCTGCAATTTCTACGGGCACGCAAGAGCTCCCCGTATGGGATACTATTGAGGAGGGAAGCAGGGTGATGACTGTGTGCATTCAAGATGGTATTGCCTGCAGTATCTTTTCTGAATAGATTGGTTATCAGTCTGTTATTCACATGAAAAATCACTTATTGTATAAGTGAAACTCAGATTCAAATTGTTGTTTGATAGTACATTCATGAACTCTAGAGCTAGATCCTTTCCACCATCCCAGATGATGAAAAATTCATCGATATACCTTAACCATAAAGGTACATGTTCAGTATATTTCTCATTACTGTCTGTCCACACCACTTGCTCCTCCCACCAGCCCAGGAATAAATTCACTAGGCTGGGGGCGAAGCAAGTGCCCATGGCTGTTCCGGACGTTTGTCAATATAGTGTCTTGTCAAATAGGAAAATGTTCTCCTGTAAACAAAATAACATCATTTGTTTCAACATCATTGTGTGGTCCAACATGTCAATAGACTGCCTCTGTAGATAATACATACAGGCTTAAACCCCTTCAATTGATCTATACAAGTGTACAGAGAACACACGTCCAAGGAGATCATGACATAGCCTTTTCCCATTTGATATCGTGGATTCTTTTTAAAAAATCCGTACTGTCTCTACAATAGGATCTTAAATCGGTTACATAGGGGCTAAAAAATGATCCAGGAAGATAGATGTGTTCTCGAGAAGACCACCATTGGAGGAAACAATTGGCCTTCCCGGCGGTTAGGAGGGGTGTTTATGTACCTTTGAGATGTTTATATCTTTTACCAAAGGTACATAAACACCACGATATCAAATGATATCAACGATATCAAATGGGAAAAAGGCTATGTCATGATCTCCTTGGACGTGTGTTCTCTGTACACTTGTATAGATCAATTGAAGGGGGTTGAAGCCTGTATATATATATTTAAAAACACACCATCATTTTTCTATATAATTTAACAAGAACTGAAACTTCACTTCAATCACTACACTTCACTCAGGAACTAAAAGGGGCATTTGAGCCTGTGTTTTTAAAAAAACACAAGTTAGTCAGAATAACATTTTTATTTTAAACATGTACTTGTTCCTCTGGTGAGCCATAGAGCTGGCTGTACAGGGACAGGATGTCCATAGCCAGCAATACCAGCTTCTCTGGTGGGAAGACTGGGGCCCTATCACCTGCTCTTCCTGGTATCGTGGCTCCCAGAGGTCAGAAACAGCAGCAAAAGTTGAGGAGGTGCTGTTGGCTGCAGTGTTAGGAGGCAAGTGAGCATTTTTTGAAATGCCACGTGCATGTACATGATATACGCTATTATCAACGGAGAAGGACACATCCATTGGCTTTCATACACTACTTTCACCCACGTTAGCCTATGGCTGTGCCCGTCATGGAGTTTTACGCCCACTACATGGCAACTTATGCTGACGGCCATCTGATAGTACATGTCCTGACAGCGAGGTCAGGCTCCTGCCATTTTAGATTGTTTAAATTTGTGTTTGTGTATGTAAAGTGTGTCACCACCACTCAAAATGTTGCCTAGTTTGTTGACAGATGCAAAATGCTAATGTTACTCATTATTTTTTAAAAGAACAGTATCATGTAGTTTGTTACTGTGGTTAAATGCGATAGTTGCACGGTTTTGTTTATACCACTGTTGATGGTGTTTTCGATGAAAAAAATGGAAAAATAAAAATAAATGTATAAATAATATATTTAAAATGTATTATTTACACATTTCCTGAAAAAAATAATGGGCATGTAAAAATGTTATTTTCACTAAAAAACACTTAGAAATGTTGTGTACAAACATGTAAACTAACCATTTAGGTTTTTACATATACATGACATTTGTGTTACATGTAGAAAAATTGTTTGCAAATTATATTTATTTTTATTTTTTATACAGACATATAAACCCAGGGAGAGGGAGAAGGCAGCAACCTCAAGTTTTTCGACCATTTCCAGACCTTGCCACCATAAGAGAACGGGTTTTTATTAAAAAATTCATATTGAATAGCCACACAATTATTGATTTGTGTCATCAGCTGGAGCCAGGTCTTCTGTCTCGCAATAGAAATTCCACAGCTATAACACCACTAGTCAAAATCATGGCAGTGCTTCATTTTGAGGCCACAGGATCATTCCAATACACTGTGGCAGTATCTGGTGAAATGCCACAACCAACTTTCAGTCGTTTGCTACAAGAAGTTCTTTCTTCAACGATGAGACACATCAACGCCTTCATACAGTTTCTACAGAATGAGGATTTTGCCAATGTGAAGGGATATTTTTATGCTTTGGGTCACCTACCACATGTGGTTGGAGCAATTGATGACACATATATTGCCTTAGTGCCACCACACGCCAGGGAACAAGTCTACCACAATCGGAAGAACGTCCATTTAGTCAATGTGCAAGTTGTCTGCTTATCTGATTTGTACATCACAAGCATGCGTGCACGTTTTCCAGGATCAACCCATGATTTCTTTGTACTACGGAACAGCAGCATGCCCCTGCAAATGTCACAACTTAGACATGAGAGGGCCTGGCTTGCTCGTAAGTACAATCTGTCAATATATTGTTTGCCTAATTTTCAAATTTCATGATCTACAATAGTAATACATTGTTGTGCTCTTTTTGTTGTCATATAGGACTCAGCTTATCCTAACCAACCATGGTTGTTGGCACCGCTGAGGAATCCAACAACGCCAGGGGAAGTCTGCTTTAATGAGGCCCAGTGAAGAACATGGAGGCCACTGGAGGGGGCTTTTGGGCTCCTCAAGGCCAGATTTTGATGTCTGGATAAGACTGGTGGAGCCTTACTCTACTCACCCAATAAGGTGTGCCAAATCACCATGGCCTGCTACATGTTGCATAATATAGCCCTGCAACAGAACATCCCATGCATCACAGAGGATGGAGACCATGAAGAGTCACAGGGTGATGATGTTGCACTGCCAAATGAAGATGATAGTGGTGAAGAGGAAGGAATTGACTTACGTCAAGATGTTATTGACAACTTTTTCAAATGAGTGTAAGTATATATTTACATTTTATTATATTAAATGTTCAAACAACTTTTAATGTAATGAGGATAAAGTTTGTGCTGAACATTTTTTTAGAAAGGCCAAGTTAAGTGAAATCCAGGGCAAAGATGTTTCTTGATCAAAGTTTTGACATCTTGACTACTGTGTTCATTTACATTGTTTATCTTTTATTGTTCGTAGAAAATGTGCCCTCAAAATGATTAATTTGTAAGGTGTATTTTTTGTAATGTAATTTAATAAATCTTATTATTTTTTATCTATTTTAGGGCCCTTCACCATGTCATCTTCATTTGGATATTTCAAAGTTGTGACATTTGCAGTTACATGCTTCTGTTGCAAAGTACAAAGAGGAACATGGATTGATCCTGCGAAAGACACACACACACTTTGGGTGACCATATCGTGTACAAAAGCAACTTGCACAGCTATTGATTTGAAGTTATTCAGATAGAAGTAGGCTTGTTTTCTGTTAAATGGTCCCACCAAGCCAATATGTGCTGCTTAAATTGCTCTAACCACATGCGGTATTCAACCCAAATATATACTAATCTCCCTTCACATTGGCTAAATCCTCATTTTGTGTTAAGTATATGAAGCTGTTGATGTGGCTCATCATTGTAGAAAGAGCTTCTTGTATCACACCACTTAAAGTTGGTTGTGACATTGCACCAGATACTGCAACAATGCCTTGGCATGATCCCTTGGCCACAAAATGGAGTAATGCCAGGATTTTCACTATTGGTGTTATTGATGTGTGATTACTATTCTGAGCCATAAGATCAGGCTCCAGCTGATGATAGAAATCAATGATAGTTTGCCTATTGAATCTGATTTTTTGGATTATAGCACGTTTTTCCATGGTGGCAATTGTCTGTAACTGTAAATGTTAAAATGGCACTGATGATTTGGATTATGCATGGGATGTAATGTTTTATGCAAACTATGACAAACATTTATTTGTTACAATTTAATAACTTACATCAGTTGGGTTTGTCCTATGTGTTCTTTTTTGTCATTTTAGGATAATGTGAGAAACATTAGCTAAATGGCATTTATTTATCAATAAAGAATCATTTTATTTTTGATATTTTAATATGTGTGATGGAAGGAAACAAATGATAAAGAAATTGAGAAAAGAAATACTACAGCAGTCTTTGACTTTGTTAGTTTTGTTTTTATTCAACAAAACCAAAAAAACTAAAACAGGATGTCAACAAAAAAACGAACAAAAAGTTATAAAAGTCAATTATGGTGAATGAAAATATTATTGAAGAGCCAAAAATGTTTGAAATCCAATGTCCAAAATACAACTGGCACCAGAAAGGTAAATGTATTGAGAAAATAGTCCACAGGGTGAATGATAGTCACACACTGGAGGAAATTTGGTTCTGCGTCTCTTGGTGTTTGTGGTCTTGCCATCCTCTCCTGGTGGTCCGGATGAATGTGCACTCCCGCGGGGGGCTGGTGGATCCACAGTTGCAGGGACTGAAGTGAGTGCAGATGTTGCCTCTTGTGGCACGGCCTCCCTTTCTGTGGCTGAGGCAGATGTAATTGGCCCAGATGTTGTTGGACTACAGGAAGGGGAAGATGGTGCTGGAAATACTCTGCAGATATGTGTGTAAATGTCATGCAGCACCCCAGTCACGGAGCCCGAATTGGAGTTCAGATTCTCCAGCTGTACATTATGCTCCCTCTGCACCTGCTTCATCTACCGGAGCTCTGTATGGACCTGGCCCATCATGTCTTGGGACTGATGAAGGGATCCCAAGACTTTGTTGATGGTGGCCTGGGTGACAGTGAACCCACTGGCCTTACTTTCCTGGTCCACAGATTCCCACCCACGACCCATACCCCCACTACCCTGTGCCCTTGATCCAGTGTGCCCCATCCCACTGTTTTCTGACTGAATTGGAGGTGGTGGTGGTGTTTGTTCAACTGCAGCCAGGACTGGGGGGCAGCAGATTGGGCTGATGTTGGTTTGGACACAGGAAGTGGAGGTATCTATAGGCCGAGGGGTGGTAACAGCTGGAGTCAGAGGTTTAGGTGTGGGCCAAGTGTTACTCACTGAAGCTGTCTGCCCAGGCAGACCAGTTGGACCAGCCTGCTCCTTGTCATCTGGACTTTCAGGAGTGGAGTCCTCCCTGAAGGCTTTTTCCTGGTCTGGAGTGGAGGTATCCTCAGTGGCAGATTGTTGTCCACATAGTCTGGGTGTTGGACCTATAATGAATGTAAAAGAAACAAAAAAGTTGCACAAATCTGGATTATACGTAAAATGAGTTTGAAGCTCAAATTGAAGAAGAATAAATGGAAAAATGTAATTAATATCATGAATGTACCTTTCAGTGGTATTAGAATACATTACACCAACATTTAAATTACACAGAAAACAGCTCCAAAAAAGCAAGTAAAAAGATGTTTTGAAATAAAAAAAATAGAAAGTATACATAAGATATACCAAAGATTCAACGCAACACAGTAGAGAAGAGATATGTGACAGATACCATTCCAAGGCCTAGCAGGCAAAAATTCTAACAATTACACAACTTAAGGGCCCGATTCCGATCTCGCTAGGAAGGCCTCCAGACAGGTTCCGGAACTAGCACATCCGATTCGGAGCCTATGTTTCCGACCGAATCGCTTCCCGTTCCAAACGACCAAGTACGATGCAAAGATCTCTTCTGCGTGGACCGAATCATTTCCGAACCCGATCCTGTCAGCATGACTCTATCGCAGCCGAATCGTGCTGCGCAATGGAGCTGGATTCCGAACGAGCGAGTACGATGCATGATTCGGACAGCCGTATTGACTCCGGTTTGCCGAGACAAACGGCTGTGGGAATCGGACTTCGGGGGGCTGTAGCAGGCCCCCCTTCACCCGGGGCCCTCCAAATCGGCCAAGTGGGGGTACCCATAGGTCCCCCCTTTCCATGCATGCACAGTGTGGCGGGCACCATGGGGTGCCTGCCACAGGGTGCAGACTTTTCCCCACCCACCCCTATTTGCTGTGGGAGCCTGTGTACGCGTTCGGTATACAGGCTCCCATAGAGTTCAATGGCAGTCCGAGCGATCCGAGTCCGTCACTATACGGATGCATCGGAGTCGGTCGCTCGGACTCCCGGAGTGCGATTCGCTAGGAAAGCCCTCCGGATCCGAGTCGTACAGAGGGCTTTCCTAGCGAAATCGGAATCAGGCCCTTAGAAGGATAGATAGCATTACTCATCATATAAACATTGCAGAGTAAATGTGTTTATGAATAAGACAACTTATATTCAGCATACATAATTACATACCTTCACATTTGTAAGTTAGAAATATTTGATTTGTGAAACAAATACCATCATTTCAATGAGATATCAAGCATAGGACAACATACAACATTAAACACAAACACATTTAGAAACATAGCACGAAATAGAGGTTGATAAACTGCATAACACTTCAACGTATGTGAAAATTTGGGAGAAAAGAGAAAATGAGCAAAATTACATTACAATATCATTTTCACATCACAAAAACAAGGCATCATGGTAGTTGTAGTCATTTCAATTAAACATACACAACACTTGCAAAATTGTAAGTTATACATACCTAGCGAAGATATGCAGTAAGAACAAAAAAACTGACATTTAGAATATAAAACACAAATATGAGATATGTTATTTGGTGTAAAAGCACCATTACATCATGTGAACTGTACTGGAGATTGAAACCTGTAATCTTAATTACAACAAAATATATTAAAACAAACAAACAAGACAAAATAAAATATACTGCTATATCTAGGTTTATATGTTTAACAAAGGTGCAAAACACATTAGCAACAGCTAAATTAAAATTAAAAACAACATTTAGGTTTAGTGACACATTCCATAGTATAACTTTTCAGTCTCCACTCCACCAGGGATTCCTGTCAAGCCTTCAGGATGTAGGATCTGCAAGACCTTCTCCTCCCAGGGAAAAAGTTGTAAGATGCGTCTGGGGGAACCACCACCAGTCCTCTGGGCCTCCTGGTGACACTTGGAGGCCAGGGAATGCACTGTACCCCGCCGGTCGCTCCACCTCTTTCTAATTTCCTCGTATATGCGCAGGTTGATTGCTACAGCATTCACTCAGTCAACTATTCTGGCCCACATTTACCTTTTGTGAGATATGGTTGCATTTTGGACTTGGGCTAAAACAATTGTGGCTCTACTCTAATAATTTCATCCACCATGACTGACAATTCTTCCTTTGTAAAAGTGAGATTTCTCCTCCCTGCCAGTATAATGTAATTAAATTAAATGAATTTGTAAACCCACAAGCCAAAGAAAATAAAATATAAAATGCACAAGTAACAGAGGGAGCAAAAAAAACCTCAGAATAATCAGAATAAACTGCTCTAGGAAAATGTTGTGCTGTGCTAGAAATGGAGTGCGTTTTATAGGGTGGTATGCAGGTGGAAACACTTAGGCAAAACACATCAGGTGTGTGATGCTAGCATCCATCCTACAGCCACAGGAATAGTCCAATGTTGACCGCGTCCTACAAAGGAATCACTCCGTCAGCAACCCAGAGCTAAAATACTGCCAGCACAACTGTGAAATCTAAATAGGCTTGGCGCAATCCCGCCACCCTGATGGTGACAGAGTAATGTTAGCCAGCAGAGAAGTCCGCTGCATCGACAGCGGTGAACCGTTTACGTGACGGAAAACACTCTGTTGATGCAGACGGTGGTTCAGCCAGCACACATCTAAATAGGTTGGGCGGGATTCTGTCAGCTTGGTGGAGTACTTGTAAGCTCCGACACAAAGGGACGATGGTAGTCCCGGAAAGATCTAAATCAGGCACTAAGTCTGAAGGCAAAATCTTTGACCAGGACAACGTGCTTGGAATGTCTGACTTCCGTGCCATGGCGGTTGGCCTGAAATTGTCTGAAGGCCAAACACAGCAGAATAGGCACAGGGCTTGGCCACGGACCAGGCCTTATGCACAGACAGGGTCCTGCCTGGCCCACTGTGAACTGTTGTTTTTCGTAAGTGGAGCTTTTTGCCTTAAACCTTTAAAAACGTATATCTCCTGTTTCTTTTAACCTATTTTGATGAGCTTGATGTCTTTTTGCTCATCCGTTTTTTCTCTATGTTTCTAAATTGGTCTGCAAATGTTATTGTATTGTATTCCTTACTTTACAATTGCTTATGTTGCCTAAACTTAGCACATACTCTTGAACTTGCCTGCTGCTTGAGACATAGCTATCAGTGGTTGAGCAGAGATTCCCTTAGAACAGTGTTTTGAGCTAATCAGAGTTGGATTTAGTAGGTTTATTGAGTTGGTAGGGGTACCACCCTCTAGAACAAATAACTCCATTTCTGATAGTGAGCATGTTTAAGACCCCACATGTGCCCCTGAATGTGTCTAAGCGAGTGGCAGTGGATGAACATATATTCATGTGTGAGACTTTTACTAGGTCACTATGCCATTGCCCACATTGGAGTGTCACTGAGTCAGTGACGGGGAGCATGTTCCGGTCCTTCAGTGTGACCCTCGGTGTGCGACTGAGTGAGTGAATATGGGTGAACACATGTCCCTGTGGTCTACTCAGACTATACCACCGTAACATTGCCTCCATTGGTGAGTCAGTGATAGTTAACTCACTTCTTTGTTGACCCCCATCCTTAACTTTTGTTCCAGTGCAGAAATCTGAGTGAAAATTGGCATGACTGATCATATCTGACTAATTAGTGTTGTTCCCAATTTCTACAAATCTAGCCATTGGGTCAAAAGTTATAGTTAAATGTTTATATATATTACACAGTAGCAGTAGTTATTTTTCAGTTGCACTTTCCATTGAAAAGGTATTTTTCTAGTTACTTATTAGTTTTGACCCCATGGATGGGTCTGCTAGGTTTAGCATACCACTTTTCGTGCAGATCCGTGCAGGGGGGTGGGAGGAAGTTAAATGAGTGGGATGAATAGAGTTGTGTTTTCCCATTTTAGCTCCCATAAAATATCTTGCTTGAGCCTACAGCCTAAGTTGGACGCTGAGAAAGCGTTCGACAGGGTCTCCTGGCGGTATCTGTGGTCTGTCTTGCAGTGGAAGGGAATTTGCAAAGAGTTCATTCAGGCGATTAAGGCATTATATCTCTCACCGAAAGTCGTAATTCGTATATCAGGGCAGGACTCAAATGAGCTTAATATTAGTAGAGGCACGAGGTAGGGGTGTCTGTGCTCTCCTCTGCTCTTCGCTCTTTATAGTGACCCCTTCTTTAAAAAGTAGAGCTGAACATTAATATCAAGGCGGTAAAGGTCAATGATGTTGACTATAGAGCATTGGCGTATGCGGACAACATCGCAGTGCTTACCGCTGATGTCGTCTCGGCAATCCCAGAGGTAAAGATGTTAGCCGAACAGTTTGGTATCCTAACAGGATATAAGTTAAATTTGGAGAAAACACAGATTCTCTGTTCCAGGACTGCTCGATCTGTAGGCATCCCGGTTGTTCAAGAGGCAACCTATCTGGGGGTAAAGATTACAGCTGCTGTAGATAAAATCCCTGATTTGAATATTATCCCAATATTGAACGATGTGAGTAAAACACTGGAAAAGCTAGACCATCTACATCTTTCTTTATTTGGGCGAAGTAATGTTATTAAAATGTCGATCCTCCCAAAGCTCTTATATGTTTTTAGAACGTTCCTTTAGAATTTTCATCATCCTCTTTAGTAAGGATGAACAGGATTTGTCGGAGATTTCTATGGGGGTACCGTAAACTTAGGAGGGCGGCCAAATGGATGACCCTCCCATGAAAACGGGGGGTTGGGCTATCCCCAGTTTTCTTTTTTTCTATTGGGCATCTATTTTACAACACATGGGTATCTTATTAGTTGGGGAGAAGGCTGAAATACCAGTAGAGGCCAGACCGACTATATATGAAATAGGGATGGGGACTGGAGCCAAGGGTTGCCTGGTCAGGATACTGGAACCCAGTTATTACAAAAAAACGAAATTTAAAATACTGAAAGATGCTTATAAAGTATGGAAACAGGTACGGCGGAAATTGAAGATTTCAAACTTGAATGCTTATACTCCATTTTCCGCTATGGGTTTACTCCCTCCAATTTTTCAGGACCAAGTTACTTTTATATGGGGGAGAAAAAGTATTAGCTCCTTGGGCGATCTATGTAGGGAAGGGGAACTCTTGTCATTTACGAATCTGCAAGAAAAGTTTGGGGTGGATAAAAGAGATTTTTTTAAATATCTGCAGTTACGGAGCTTTCTTGGGGGAAATGAGAGTAGGGTAGATTTGATATCAGAAAAGATACCCTTGGTGGAGACAGTGAGGGGTAAGTCCCAGATTGGGAAGATCTACCAAATTTTAATCCAAGCCTCCCCAGATGACATTGATGTTCAGAACGCGAAATAGGAAAATAGACTTGGAGTAGAATCAATAGATATCGAGGATTCATTGGAGTTGGCGAACCAGGTGCTGTTAACTGGGAGTCTCAGGAGCAAGCATTTTATGTCCGTTTTCGATCTCTATTATACCCCAGCAAAGGTAGTTAAATGGGATGGAAGGAAGGGAGGGAAATATAACAGATGCGGTCTACATGCTGCTGATACCCTACACATGTTTTACTCTTGCCCCAAAATGGATATCTTTTTACAGGATCTTGAGGCTTTCTTAACTATGGTTTTAGTGCTCCCTGTGTCGATTACCCCAGATCTTTTAATTTTGGGATTATTAGATAGCTCGGAGACAAACAAAAGAGCAAGGTCAGAGATAGGCTTCGTATTCATTGCAATGGCCGTTGCTCGCCTATGTATTACTTCTCAGTGGATAAGTCCTGACCCTCCCACTTTTTCTAATTGGCAATCTAGAATATTGGCTATCTGCAATATCGAATCTTCAGTATTCAAGTTAAGGGGCCGAAGAAAAAAGGAGCTAGGGCAAAAGATCTGGGCCTCAATTGCAAGGCTGGTCAATTGATAATGTCTAGCTGAATCAAATTTTGGGGGTCGATAGTTTGGATAATTAAGGTAGGCAGCAGGTAAGGGCTTCATAACTCAGGCCTGTTACCTGTGATGACTGTCTGCTGATATGTTTGTACATTTGTTAGCCTATTTATTGCACATGCACTTTTTTTTCTATAGGTATTAACTCTTGAGGCGATTTGAGCTGCTATATTATGTATATATCAAATGAATTCTGTGTTCTGTCTTTTATCTCTCCATATATTTGATGTATTATGTATTGTGTATGAAGGAAATGTCATGACATGTATTAATTAAGTTTGCAAAGGAAAAATATATATATTTTTTTAAAAAGAGCCTGCAGCCTAAACTGCTAAATTGATTACACCAAACTTGGCATGAAAGTAGACAAAAGGTTGGTTTGGTGTAACCATTTCAGTATTTTTTTAGATATGAGGTTTTACAAAAGTTGCAGTGTGGGCTTTAAAGTGTTAACACTTTTGTGTACCCTGGCCCATTGGAATGTGCCAATCCTCCATTAGAACAGACATTTAAAAAAAAAAAAAATGCTATTGGACAAGGAAACCTTTTCTACCTTTGTCCCTTTCAATACCAGGGTTCCTGACTTGGAACCCATTCCATGGAATCTGACTGACTGCTGCAAGAGAATCGTTTCCGTTACAGTGCCAATTTAAGATCCCGGCCACAAAAACAATATATAAAAGGGCATGTAAGGGGTCAGGGTATGCATAACCTGACCCCAGGCTCAAGAAGCCGGCCTCCCTTTAAGTAAAAATTTAAGGAAAAAATAATAGTTGTGGGAAGCGCATTTTCAGTTTGTGGAGCTGCAGTTCCCCAAAATTTACAGTGGTGGATGAGTACAGTGGAACCACCTAAGGTGCCGCAGACCCGGCTTTCATTTCAGGTTCCAGGCACTGTGAATCCTCAAAACAGGTTCTTCGGATCCAGTCCAAGCTTAATGAGCTGGTACATGAAACTGAGGAAGGCTTCAACAACACATAGATCGTTAAAGTTGTCTCGGTTTGGTGGTACTTAGGCATGAAGCTTGCCTGAAGGCCCTACGCAGATGGTGTGGTGCAACCACAGCATGAGGCCTGGCCCTGCTGCCAACACTCACTGGACAGGGCCATAGGTGATGCGCAGTGTGTGTTCTTCCTGCTGCTGGAAGTTTGGCCGGGCCCTAAGGACAGCACTTGCTGCACACAGCCAAACACTGTGTGCAGCTTTGGTTGATTGCCCAGCGGGCTGAGCAAGACGCCTGCTAAACACAGCTGAAGGCCATGCGTAGAACGTGTTGTCGGCCAGTGACAAGTTGGGGGGAGGCTCAACGACCAACCCCTGCTGCAAATTGCCGAAGGCCTTTCACAGTAGGAATTGGCTGCCCACAGCAGAATTGGCACTGTGCCTGGCCACAGATCAGGCCCTGTGGACAGACCCTACTGTGCACAGCTGAAAGTCATGTGGAGCAAGTGTTGTTTGCTCATGGCCAGTTGGGTGTAGGCTCCATGGCCAACCTTTTCTGCCCATGGGATATTGCCCTGGGCAGGAGACCCTGGCAGCCTGAAGTGGGTTAGAAGCAAGGCCTTAGCTGCAGAAAAAAAGTTCAAAAAATAAAATAATTCACACGTAATAGCTAGTTGTGGAACAAAAGCTCTTAACAATACACATGTAGTTTCTAGATGTGAGATTAAAGTCTAGCACCCAGATAAAAGGGTTCACAAATCCAGCAATAAAAATATATATTTTTTATTTACTTTATCACCGAGGGGTCCCTTTTGGGCCCCCCACACGAGCCTGGGGATTAGGGTAGGTTCACCCTGACCCGGGAAACAACCTTTAGAACGCATGCATTACATCGCATGCCATTAGATCGAGGTTTTTACAACGCAAGTCGTTACAACGACTTGCACTGGAGGGCGCTATAGGACAGGAGTAGTTTAATTTACTATCCAACACCTTCCCTACTGTACGTAGGCTGGAGTTGGAATAGTAAATTAAACTACTCCTAAGTCCAGCACCCTCCAACGCAAGTCGTTGTAACGACTTGCGTTGTTAAAACCGCGATCTAATGGCATGCGATGTAATGCATGCGTGATATCGTCATACATCCCCCTGACCCATTATGCCTTTTTTCATTTTAATTTTCCAAACATGGTGCTCGGTAAACAAATGTTGGGCAATGATGGCTGCAACAAAAGATTTGGCCATAAAAGTTAGAACTTTACTCAGAAATTGTGCTTTTTGTAATTTGGTGTAAATCGGTTCAGCCTTTTTTGAGAAATTAGCATTTAAATCGTGCTTAGGGTGTGCTAAAGGGGTTAGCTCTGGTAAAAAGTTACAGATATCTGAACTGTTGGTGTTCAGGTATGCAATTAGCCCATTCGAAATGGGTAGGCAGATCCTGATTGGGGTGGCCACAACAAGGAGAATATGGTGTGGCAGTCATCACAGGTACTGTGACTAAAAAATGAAAGGCCACATAAGGTTGGCAGGGAGAGCAAACCCTTACCCCTAGGGCCATGTGCGAAGGGGGTGTCACAGGAAGCTTAAAGAGAACCCTCCTGGTGGCTAGAGTGGGCCACCAAGAGTGAAAGGACACCAAAGGCGTCCCAATTTGCCCACTGGTGCTATGAAAATGCTAAAAGAAGCTTGGTCCCATGGGAGACAAACCAAGAATGAAGCAAGTAGTACTCTGCTCCCTCCTGAACCCATGAGGAGTGCCAAGCCCCTGGGGGTCAGCGCAAGAAGTAAAAAAAATATATAGACTCTGGAAGGGGGTGTGCTTGTAGCCCCCTCCCCACATGTTTTTTAGGCCCTAGGGGAAGAAAATGTGTGCCACAGCACTCTTACTATGTCTGGTCCCAGGGAGCCTCCATCTTCTCGGTGATCAACAAGGACATCTATGGAGCACTCCTCCAGCTCATCGTGCCAGTGTCTGTGGATGTGGCATGGGAGTGCCTGGCCTCTAGTCTCCTGCTCATGCTAACCGTGGACTGGGAGACTGTTTTTATCCTGCTCCCGCTTGCAGTTAGCAGGGAAGAATGCTGGTTTCTGTGCTGTGTGGTGTTTGGCCAAAATATTGCTTTAAAACTATCACAAGACAGAAATAGTGGAAAATAAATATTGTGACACAAATATTGTGATGCACGAATATCGTTGACAAGAATATCGTTTTTTAAAATAAGTAATATTGTTGTAAATAGTATCGATGTTTTTAATATAGTTTTCACTAAAATAGTGGTTAAAATATCATTTTTTAAATTATTTTAATGTGTTTTAGTTGACATTCATTTTATCTGTTACTATTGCTTATGTGTTATGTTATGGTATGTTATACTATGCTATGCTATGTTATGTTTTGTTTCGGTATACTTGCAAAGTGTGCACTCACCATTGATCTCTTGGTGCTAATAAACATACTGACTGAAGGAGTAATTATTCAACTATCTAATTCCTGTAAGCTTGTTTAAAAAGCCAAGTCTTTAGGCATTTCCAAAAGAGATTGTTGTCCTTTGCCTGACAAGCCCTCGCTGGCAACGAGATCAACAGGATAGGAGCTATTACTGAAAAGCTCCATCCCCCGATCGTCTCTTCTGAAATGTAGGTACTAATTGATTAGCATAAGAAGATCTCAAGGTACTTGAAGGAATATTTTTCTTAATCCTATCCTTCATAACAATTTTATTAATTAATTGTTTAAAAAATATAGCTTGCAATTTTAAATGGTTTAGAATTCTTTATTAATTTTAATGGTAATTTATAGTGTCGCAGCAGGTTATTGGATTTGTGGGGGGATAGGGTGGAAAGTTAACTAGGTAATAAATAATTAAGAATTATTAAATAAATGTTATTAAAATTATATGACTGATATTTATCATGTAATTTATGTAATACTGTTTGCGGGCTGTAAGGTTTTTGGGGTATAGGGTGGGAAGTTAATTAAGTAATAATTTATTAACAATTAATTAATAATTCATTATTTAATTGATGTTTAATTATGAAATTTATGGAATACTAATTTAGTTTACTAATATTTTAGTATGGGATGCTAGGTTTGTAGGGGTATAGGGTGGGAAGTTAATTAATTAATTAATAATTAACTATTTATTATTAGTAAATTAATTATTTAATTAAATTTTAAATACATAAATTGTGCAATACTTATTTAATTTAATTTCAGTTTAGTTGTGGAACGCTAGGTATGTAATGATCTATGGTGGGAGTTAAGTAATAATTAATTGTTAGTAACCTATTTAATTTATTTTAAATATGTAAGTTATGAAATAGTTATTTTTAGTTATATTTTAGGTGCAGACTGCTAGGATGGTAGGAGTACATGGTGGGAGCTTAATTAATCATTGAATAACAATTATTTATTAATTGATATTAATGTTCTATTGAATATTAATTATGTAACTTGATTAATTACTTTAATACATTTTTTGAATGTTAATTATTGTTATTTTTTATTAAGAGTTTAATATTTTGTCTACATTTATGAGTTAACTCATATATGTAATGTGTTTGAAGTGAAGTATTTTCCCTACTCTTAGGCTGCAGTAGGAATAGTAAAATTAACCTTTTCCCAGTTCAACCCTTTCCCTACTGTTGCACTGTTTGGAGTGGGAATAGTACATTTCAACCCTCCAAAATCCAACGCTTTCCTTACTGCTGCAGAGACTCGAGTGGATATAGTAAATTTTACCCCTCCAAAGTCCCACACTTTCCCTACTGTTGCACTGACTGGGGTGGAAATAGTAAATGTCACCCGTCCGAAAGTCCAACACTTTCCCTACTGTTGTGCTGTTTGGATTGGGGATAGGAAATTTTACTGAACTGAAATCCAATGCTTTCCTTACTTTTGCCCTGATTGGAGTATGAATAATACTAAATTGCACTCCTCCGAAGTTCAGCGCTTTCCCTACTGTTCCACAGACTGGAGTGGGAATAGTACATTTTACCCCTCCGAAGTCCAACACTTACCCTACAGTTTCGCTGTCTGAAGTGGGAACAGTAAATGTTACCCTTCCCAAATCCAGCGCTTTTCCTACTGTTGTGTTGTTTGGAGTGGGAATAGCAAATTTAACCCCTCCCAAGTCCAACCCATTCCCCACTGTTTTGTAGACTGGAGTGGGAATATTAAATCTAACCACTCGGAAGTCCAACACTTTCCCTACTCTAGCACAAAATAGAATGCAAATAGTATATTTAATATTCTAAGACTCCAATAGTTTTCATAATATTGTTTAAATTGATTTTATAGCATTAATAGCATTAATTGTTTTATTTTTTATATCATTTGTTTTTATTTTTACACTTATTTTAATGTTTATATTATTTTTTTGTAAATGTATTTTTTGGAGTTTTCAATTTTTATTTTTTATTTATTGTCTACATTAATTAATATATTTTTTCTTATTCAATTTTCATATTTTCTATGGTTTTAATGTGTATGGATGTTATATTACCTACTGGGGGTCACCAGTAGGTAGTTATAGTTAGGACCTGTTTGCATAGGAAAAGCATTTTTTGACTTGCTTATAACTTTGGCGTTGTTTGACAAATCTTCATGAAATTTTCCCAAAAAAGTGTCAAAGTAAGTTCTGTGTGTCAAGGAAAGTTTGGGGGTGATCCGTGCAGTGGGGACTGACAAATAGGGGCGCCAAAAAAGGGTGCGTTTGTAATGTTAACTACCATAACACGTTTTCAAACCTAGAGCCCGAACCGCTGGATGGAATTACACCAAATTTGGCAGAAAGGTAGATGTTGTTACGCAGATTGTGCTTCTTATTATTTGGTGCAAATCCATTTAGTAGTTTTTGAGAAATTTAAACCGAACAATATAGTGATATCTCTGGCCGCGGATATTTTGCAGTGGTTTTGCAGTGATCGTGGTTAAATCGCGATGATTTCGCAAATGCGGGCACTAGCGGAAATGCTATGATTGGCTGGACGAAACCTGAACTGAAAGTTGCGCCTGCCATTTTATCGATCGGGAACTGTTCCTGGGGCTGAAAATTTCTGTCAAAGCTAACATAAGGGGTGAGGGTGGAGGTACTCTGACCCCATGTTTGAGAAATGGGGGTGTTAGTGACACAAGTTATGTGTCCAAAATAGATTTTTTTAAACACGTGCAATATTCGCGACAACGATGCGACCGGCAGCGCTGCCCCTGTGTACCATCATGGGGGCATCGTGAATATCGCGATGTCTTCGCGAATATTGGTGGAAATATAAAAAAATATATATCTATTTGTAGACACTCACTAGTCACTGTCACAGACTCATGTACACACTCACAAACTCACTCAGACATTTATACACCCATTCACATACCCACTCACACACTTCTACATCCAGTCACATACCCACTCAGATACTCATGCACTCACTCACATACCCATTCAGGTACTCATGCACCCACTTACAGACTCACTCAGAGTGAAGCACCCATGTACAGACCCACTCAGAGACTCACACGCCTACTTAGAGACCCACTCATACACTCATGAGCACAGTCTCATTCCCACTTAGAGACTCTTAGACCCACCTGGGTATTCATGCACCCACTCAGATACTCATGCACCCACTTACAGATTCACTTGGAGAGTCACGTACCCATGTACAGACCCACTCAGAGAGTCACGCACCCACTTACAGACCCACTCACACACTCATGTATGTACTCACAGACCCACTGAGACACTCACACACCCACTCACAGATCCACTCAGACACTCATACACCCACTCACACACAGCCACTGCCGCTGCAGGTAAAAGCGATGGGGCCAGATGGGGGGATTTCGAGAGACGACCACAAGGGAAAATTAGTTATTTATTTAATTTTCCCTCATAGTCATCTCTCAAAATCCCCCTTCCAACCGGCCCCACCGCTCTTATCTGCAGTGGCCGTGGCTGCTCACACACCCATACAGTCACTCACACACTCAGTCACAGACCCTCGCAGAGACTTATGCACTCAGTAACTCACTCAGAGACTCACACACCCACTCACAGACTCACTCAGATATACACACACCCTCTCACTCACCCACTCAAAGACTCATGCATCCACTCACAGACCCACCCAGACACTCGCCCTCCCAGTCACAGACCCACTCATTCACTCACCCACTCAGAGACTTATGCTCTCACTCACAGACCCATTGAGACACTCATACACCCGCTCACAGATCCTCTCAGACACTCATACACCCACTTACAGACCCACTTTGACACTCACACACTCATACAGTCACTCACACACCCACTCACAGACCCACTCAGAGACTTATGCACCCAGTCACTCATACACTCAGAGACTCACGCACCCACTCACAGTGCCACACAGAGACCCAAGCACCCACTCACAGAACCACTTAGTCACTCACGCTCCCAGTCATAGACCCTATGAGAGACTCATACACTTACTCACAGACCCACTCAGACGCTCATGCACGCACTCATTCACCCACTCAGACACCCACTTAGACACTCATGTATCAACTCACAGATCCAGTCAGACAGGCATATACCTACTTACAAATGCACAAAGGCACTCGTGCACCTACTCACAGATCGACTGACAGACTCATGCAACCAATCACAGACCCATTGAGACACTGATGCACCCACTCATAGATGCACTGACAGTCACGCAGTTTGTCACAGAACCATTGATAGACTGATGCACCGTCTCACAGATCCACTCAAATACTTATACAGTGAATGAAAGACTTACTGATACAGTGACCTCACATATTAGATCACTCATGACATTGTCAGTGACATCACTGATGACATCTCATATGACATCACTGATGACATCTGAAATTACATCTTTTGGCTCTGCCGAACCAAGAAAATTATGTGCACTCACAATGGGCTGAAGATGGAACGAAGGTTTAATCCAGTCAGTTCATATTAATACACCACATACAGCATGGAATTTTACCCAACACGTTACGGCGTAACACACGTCTTTCTCACTGGTGATATGCTTGACTCATCCTGCATGTTAAGTGATGTTAAGTAATAACGCCAAATGGGAACACATATTTTATGGGTTTTTTTCTTTACAGACTCCACACCTGTATAAAATGTGGAACACTCTCTCCAGCCTGTCTTAACCTAAACCATTGAGCAAGTATGAAAGCATTCCAAGCCTGTCCTTTTCCAGGCAGATGGGACGGTCGTGGTAGGACCTTTCTCTGTGCGACTGTGATGTTACAGATGCTGAGAATATGTGATTTACCAATTGGGATGTTTGGGTACATTGAGGAAGATCTCCTGTTGCAGTTGAAGGAGTATATTTAAGTACTCCCACTTGGGCATAACTGAGAGTGCACTTTTAGACAACTTCATGAGTTGTGTATACCCACTGGGGCTCTATAAGTATTTGTATTCTTATTTATTTATTTCTATGTTTATTTTTATTTATGCCTATCAATTAGCTTTTTTGCATTCATTACCTAAAGAAATATTCCATTTATCGTGCAGGCCTTCAATCCAGAAACATGCCCGTTATGATGTTTAGTCTTGTGTGACCCTGGCTTGGGTACATTCTTGACGCATGACGCGCAGGCTGCCTGTTTACCATAATTAAGGTTTCTGTCATGAGATACCCCTGATAACCACTAGGACTCATTACCATGGTCCACTGTTATTTGCACTCTATCAGGGCATGTAACCATATCCTGCCATTGAAGGGATACTGGGCGGTAAAGACATCACATCTAGCATCCTCTGGCATGACCGGGGCACAAATAGGCACTTGGTAACTTCCCCCTTAGTGAAGATTGAAACTAAGGATACGGGTATGAATGCACACATTCTGAAGTGCGGCTACAAAACCCATCTCCTCCTTACCATTTACTTCTAGTTTGTTTTGCTATTCTTTGAATTCAAGTTGTACTGTCATGCCTTGACTCTCCCAAAACTATGTGTAACCCAATTTGGAAATGTATATGTTTTTTACTGTTGGATTAAGCATAACTTGAACTGAGGCTAAGGTGGCCGCCATCATATGGGAGAATAATGTGGACCTGTGAGTCTTTTTTCATTGTTCACATTGGGCATTATTACTTAACATGCATGACGAGTCAAGCATATTACCCGTGAGCAAGGTGTGTGTTACACCAAAACATGTTGGGTAAAATTTCCATGCTGTATGCTGTTTATTAACATAAAACTGACTGGATTAAACCTTCTTTTCATTTTCAGCCCGTTGTGAGTGCACATCATTGTCTTCATTCGGCGGAGCCAAAAGTTGTGTTTTTTCGCAGGCAGCCTCCCATGGATGTGCACCGGTGCTGGGAAGACTCAAGGGATACTGAGGCCCCGTTTGACGGATCTTCATGACATTTTCAAAACTAGTTTGCCACTCATTTCAGCTGCTGTCTGGAAAGTTTTGGCGTGATCCATGAAGCGAACGCCCAGAAAAAGGGGGGTCCCAAAACACCTTCTCCTCATGAAATTTCCCATAGAGGTTTTAGACATGACTACAGCCCTAACTGCTGAACGGAATTACACAAAATTTGCAGCGGTGGTCCGTGCAGGTAAGCGTGGTGGGGTAAGGTGGGTGGGAGGGGGGGAGTCGACAGATGACGGAATTGGGAAAACTAAATATATAAATCCTATTCCGTCATCTGTCAACATCCCCCCGCCCCGCCCCATTGCGCTTACCTGCACAGACCGCTGCTGAGTGCACACTGCTCTTATGCAACTAAAGAAGTTACACCACTTTTCAGAAAAAAACGGGCTAGGCTCTGACAAGGCTGATATCACCATTGATAAACAAAAAACAAGAAGAACATATCAAAATATGATCAAATATTAAAAAAAATGAAATTGTCAGATTGGAATCTAATGTTCAGTACTGTACATTCCTCAGATATTGTATCCTTTTGGGGCTTGGATTTTAGTGTAATGATAAAGGACTGAAATTCCAAATATATAAAAATCAGAAGGGTGAGTTGAATTAAATATATCATCTCTCTTTGTGGTAGTATTGCTGTTTCGATTTATCATCCTCACAGTTTGCCTACTCAGGGGTACAATTTATTATTAATATTACATTTGCACGAGGGAGCGGGCACAGCGCCACTTAAGATGGCCTCTTAACTTTGGGACTCCATGCCGCCGCAGGACAGCTGCTTGCTTTTTCTGCAGTTTCCGTGTATCTATGTTCCTGCTTGATTCCCTAACTTTTTTTCCTACTCTCCTGACATATTTGGACATTTTCTAGTTGAGAGTCCTTGGCAGCTATGTTCCGACCGCCATTTTGAATGCTCCAATGATGATTTTTTCCTCTGAAGAAACATTACATATCTGCAGCTTCTCATGAACTAACATAATGATATTTACTCACCTTGGTTTGCTGCTGGCTGTTGGGGGCTGACAGGCGGAGTTGTTAACAGGACTCTTTTATTATCCAATTTAGCAGTGTGTGTGGGAAGTACGTGCGACCTGCTTTGCACCTCAACGTCACAGTGAGATAACTGCTTATTCATATTGTGATTGTTTGAGCACCTGTGAGGCTGTTAGGGGTATGTGGTTATAGCAAAATGCCTCTTGCTTGACTGCCCACCTTCCCGGCCACTTTCTTGAGGTATTTTGGTACTTTCGTGTCGACGATCTCCGGTGGCTGCATTTCGACTGCAATTTTTTTACTTTTCCTTGTGGTGGCCTCTGTTTCTTCAGCGCTGGATTGGTGTGGGAAGTGTTATTTTCTTGTAACATTCTACAGTTCCCTCTGCTTGTGATATACTTTTCTTCCCTACTTGTGCTGCTTTTGTGTGAGGAGAATCTTTAAGGAGGTGCTGTCTGCTCTTCGCACTTAGAGTCCTGAAGCTTCATATATGGGCAGGAGCAAGAACTTACTACACTAAAAAAAACACACACCTCTACCTTTAACTCCTCTGGATCCTACTCTATTGTGCACTTTGTGGACTAGCGATATGGCTCAGCCTGGATCATCACGACCTGTGTCCCTACCCATTACGCCAGCAAAAACACAATCATCCTCGTCAGCCACCAAGCGACTTAAACAAGATCCTCCTTCTCCACTGAAACCTGCTTCTACTGCTTTCTTGGATACAGTTCTTGATGAAATATGTGCTCTGCGTCCTTTTATTGAGGAAACTAATACTCGTCTACAAGTTTTAGATAACAAATGGTCGTCTATGGAATCCCATTTGTCTCTGGTGGAGCAGCATCTCAGTGATATTCAGGATGCTTCCCACAAAATTACATCTTTAGAGAAGGAGGTCTTGTTATTAAAGAGGGCTACTGAGGATTTGGAAAATAGGAACAGGCACAATAACCTTCGCTTGTATGACCTTCTGGAGGGTACTGAAGGAGATGACCCTGTTTCTTTCTTTACCTCCTTTCTTCCAAAGCTCCTGGATCTTCCTATGTCTACTACTTTGAATATTCAACGGGCTCACAGGCTGGTCCCTCACTTGTCATCTGCGTTGGCCCCGTCCAAACCTCGTGGTGTGATTCTTCTCTTCTTGAAATTTACAGACCTTTTATAAGTTCTAAATGCAGGCAAATTGAAGAAGCAGCTTCAATGGTGTGGTGCGAAATGTTTTTTGTCTCAAGATGTCTCCACAGCAACGGCTAAACGTTGCGAGGACTTCCTAGACCTTCGTCCTGCTATGTTTGCCTTAGGTGCACGCTATGGTTTATTCCATCTGTGTCTCTTTTTTATTTTTTTTTAAACAAATTTTATTAATTTTCCGTTCTATACCATTGCTGTCATACAGATATATATACATACAGGTCCAAGTTTGATTATTTAACATTGGCTATGATTTTTTCAGTGTCTATTACTAAAAAAAAAAAAAAAAAAAAATGTTATACATTAGTGCAGGGTTATACCTTTCCACATTGCATTTGTGACCTGTTTGCTGGTGTCCATATTCATTTCTAGAATACAGCTATCTTGGCGCAACTTCACTGTATAGTACATGCATTCATTCTGTTTTAATATCAAACATTACAATAAACATAACTCCCCCCTCCCTCCACCCTGCGCACTCAGCCAAACTATGAGTCAATTATTATAACACCTTATTTGTGTATCCTCCGTTAATCTGGTTATTTTACATCCATCTCTTTGTCTACAGGTAGAGTTGCTTTACCTGCTTTCCACAACCTCTGGTGTTGTGCAGCCTGCCCAATACATCTCCATGCCTCGCACTGGATTCTTCCAATACTTTAAATTATAGGTATCTCATTTGCTATAAGCTCTTCTAACATTACATTCCACTCCATTGAGATAGGTTTTTTTCGCAGACCTCTATTTTCCTCTCTTTGTAACTCTATGCTTTCCGCTCTGCCCCATCTAACCATCTCGTTAAACCAGTCTGACGCTGCTGGTGCTGTCCTCGCCTTCCATCTCATGGTGATCGACCTCTTTGCTAGTATCAGTGCCAAATTAACAAATCTATATGTGGGATTTCCACTTTTGGGCTGAGGACTAAGTCCTAGGATGTATCTCTCTAACGAAATCTCCTTTCGTTCTGGGGCCACTGTGTTTAGCATGGTGGTTATTGCTGACCAATAGGGTCTCAGTCTGGGACAGGTCCATATCATATGTAATAATCCTGCTGCAGTTTCCTGACATCTTGGGCATGTATCAGTGGTATCTGGGAACATCTTACTTAATCTGTGCGGGGTCAAATATGCACGGTGTAGTATCATCAGCTGGATAAATTTAAATTTCGGATTGCGTGATACTTTCCTCGGGTGTTCAAGTATGATACCCCATTCCTTATCAGTTAATTCCCTTCCTATATCTGTGTTCCATTTATCTCTGAGTGCTTGCAGTGGGATTGCTGTGTGTGCTCTGATTCCATGTGACAACCATTTAATCAAATGGGATCCATTCCCCATTATATATTGCATACGTACTAATTTGTGCGTGTGGGGCTCTGCTCCTTCTGGTGTACACGTAGATCGCAGGTATCTCGCTATGTTGGCATATAAAAGGAACTGGGTGTCCGGTACCCCCTGCTCCTTCACAAAGGTTTACAAAAGGGGATGATGGACGGAACGTTTGAGCCAATCAAACACTCACCCCCAGTCAACTGATCTGGGTTTAATCCATCATCATTCTTTAGCTCACTCCACCACCCCAGTTCAGACATGGCCATATGCAAATCAGTCTGACCCTGTGCCTCATGGGAACAGTCCAGCCCGAACTGCCAAGCCATGTCTTCCCTGGACCGGAAACAAGCATCCTAGGACCGGTTTCTGGCATTCCAGCCGTCATCAGCCAGGCTTGCTTGAATCCAGTGGCAAAGTGAGCAAGGGACCCACGTCTGGGCATACCCCCGCCAACTTAGGGCGAACAAAGCGATACAAAAGGGGATGATGGACGGAACGCTTGAGCCAATCAAACACTCACCCCCAGTCAACTGATCTGGGTTTAATCCATCATCATTCTTTAGCTCACTCCACCACCCCAGTTCAGACATGGCCATATGCAAATCAGTCTGACCCTGTGCCTCATGGGGACAGTCCAGCCCGAACTGCCAAGCCATGTCTTCCCTGGACCGGAAACAAGCATCCTAGGACCGGTTTCTGGCATTCCAGCCGTCATCAGCCAGGCTTGCTTGAATCCAGTGGCAAAGTGAGCAAGGGACCCACGTCTGGGCATACCCCCGCCAACTTAGGGCGAACAAAGCGATACAAAAGGGGATGATGGACGGAACGTTTGAACCAATCAAACACTCACCCCCAGTCAACTGATCTGGGTTTAATCCATCATCATTCTTTAGCTCACTCCACCACCCCAGTTCAGATATGGCCATATGCAAATCAGTCTGACCCTGTGCCTCATGGGAACAGTCCAGCCCGAACTGCCAAGCCATGTCTTCCCTGGACCGGAAACAAGCATCCTAGGACCGGTTTCTGGCATTCCAGCCGTCATCAGCCAGGCTTGCTTGAATCCAGTGGCAAAGTGAGCAAGGGACCCACGTCTGGGCATACCCCCGCCAACTTAGGGCGAACAAAGCGATACAAAAGGGGATGATGGACGGAACGCTTGAGCCAATCAAACACTCACCCCCAGTCAACTGATCTGGGTTTAATCCATCATCATTCTTTAGCTCACTCCACCACCCCAGTTCAGACATGGCCATATGCAAATCAGTCTGACCCTGTGCCTCATGGGACCAGTCCAGCCCGAACTGCCAAGCCATGTCTTCCCTGGACCGGAAACAAGCATCCTAGGACCGGTTTCTGGCATTCCAGCCGTCATCAGCCAGGCTTGCTTGAATCCAGTGGCAAAGTGAGCAAGGGACCCATGTCTGGGCATACCCCCGCCAACTTAGGGCGAACAAAGCGATACAAAAGGGGATGATGGACGGAACGTTTGAGCCAATCAAACACTCACCCCCAGTCAACTGATCTGGGTTTAATCCATCATCATTCTGTCCATCATCCCCTTTTGTATCGCTTTGTTCACCCTAAGTTGGCGGGGGTATGCCCAGACGTGGGTCCCTTGCTCACTTTGCCACTGGATTCAAGCAAGCCTGGCTGATGACGGCTGGAATGCCAGAAACCGGTCCTAGGATGCTTGTTTCCGGTCCAGGGAAGACATGGCTTGGCAGTTCGGGCTGGACTGTTCCCATGAGGCACAGGGTCAGACTGATTTGCATATGGCCATGTCTGAACTGGGGTGGTGGAGTGAGCTAAAGAATGATGATGGATTAAACCCAGATCAGTTGACTGGGGGTGAGTGTTTGATTGGCTCAAACGTTCCGTCCATCATCCCCTTTTGTATCGCCTTCACAAAGGTGTCATGATTCATTAGCACACCATCTGCAAATAGCATCCCTATTGAGTCCACTCCCGCCTCCAACCATGTATGTATATGCCTTTGTGTCACTGTTTCTAGAGGCAGAGGCAGACCCAGCAGCGGTATATTAGGGGAATAGGGAGTCCGGCCCTTGGTATATTGCAGTGCCCGTCTCCAGTATTGTAACGCCACCTGTAGTAATGGAGGCGCAGTTTTGGGTATTTTGCTATGTGGTAACAAAAGGGCATGTAGCACACCTCTTTCCCAAGTACGTCGTGACAAATCTATCTCATATAAATTACGCCCCGCAATCCAGTACGCCAACCACTGTAGCTGTCCTGCATAGCAATATGTTCTAAAATCTGGGGCGCTCAGCCCCCATGTCAAGTATCTAATCGAAGCTTTGCCAATCCAATTCTCCGTCTCCCGTGTCCCCAGATCAATTCTATCAGCAGCGTATCTAGTGTTTGAAAAACCTTCATAGGTAGTACTATCGGCAAATTCGTAAAATAATATAGCAGCCTGGGGAGCATCACCATCTTGGCGATAGCAACCCTGCCCGCCACTGATAGTGGTAGGGATGTCCAGAACTTTACCTGTGTTCTAAGTGTGTTAATTGCCCGCATTATGTTGCCATCCACTATGTCCTCCTTCTCCCTGTAGATGTGGATCCCTAGATATTTAAACGTAACTGGCGCCATCTGGAATGTCCACCGCCCAAATTGTAGGGGGCGAGTTGTGTGCAGTCCGTGAATGAGTATGCATAGGACTTGGAGTCATTAATAGCGAGACCCGACAAGTGTTGGAACCTATCAAACATGTCTGATATTGTTGTGTGATCAGTTCCCAAGTTTCCGAAATAGAGGATTATATCATCCGCATAAGCTGATATAATATGCCAGTCCGCCCCCACAGATATGCCATGCTGCCTCGCTTGAGTGCGTATTTTTGCGAGAAGTGGTTCCAATGCGAGGATAAATATTAAGGGTGATAGTGGGCACCCCTGCCTCGTACCCCTGTTCACCACATATTGCTCAGATATATGCGTGCCTGTACGTGTTCGTGCCGTGGGGTTAGTATATAATAAAGTCACCCATTTGCTGTAATTATCTGGAATACCAAATTTTGGTAGAGTATATAGCATGTAGCCCCACTGTAGTGAATCAAAAGCCTGTCTCAGATCCAGCGATATACAGCCCTGCGTGTGCTTGTTCGGATGTGGCTGTGTCATCAATTGATGCAGTCTACGGATATTGAGGGCAGTGCTCCTGCCCGGTACAAACCCACATTGATCAACATGTATCAATTGTGGTATAAGCTGTTGAATCCGGTTAGCCAATAATTTACTTAAAATCTTGTAGTCCGTATTCAGCAATGAGAGGAGTCTGTATCCTGACAATTCTGTACTGTTCCGACCTGGTTTAAGGAGGGAAACCACCAACGCCTGTAGCGTAGAATCGGGCAGTGAGCCGGATTCCAATGACGCACAGTACAGCTGTTTGAGGTGTGGGACTAGTAACGTCTTATATTGTGCATAAAATTCTACTGGCAAACCATCCATCCCTGGTGTTTTATTTCTAGGTAGTGCCTTCATTTCTGCGTTTATTTCTGCATCCGTTATTGGTTTATCTAGTTCTTCTTTGTGATCTGCCGCTAATTGTGGCAGTTGTAGTCCCTCAAAGAATACCCCATACTCATTGTCGTTCAGTTCTGGTGGAGCCGCGTATAGCGTCTCATAATAGGACTTGAAGGCCTTATTAATTTCTAGTTGTGTGTTGACCGTGTTTCCTTCCTGTGTAGTAACTTCTAAAATGGGGGTCATCGGCGGTGCATTTCTAATAATCCTGGCAAGGAGTGGGCCTGCCCTATCCGCCTCAGCATGTTGCTTTTGCGTGTATAGGCTGTAATCCACTACTCTGAGCTCTTCAAGCAATTCCGCGTGCCACATATGCGCTTCATGTAGCTCCTCTGCATGTGTCTCCCCGTCTACTGCTGCCTGTTCCAGTCCACCCAGCTTACTTTCAACGTCTGTGAGGCTAGCTACAAGGGCTACACGAGCCCCTACTCTTATACTAATTGCCACTCCTCTCACCACTGTCTTAAACGCATCCCATTCTATCTGCCGAGAACTAGCAGTATTTGCGTTTTCTGCAAAGTAATTGGTAATGGTTTTAGAAAGGGCATCGCGAAACACTGGGTCCTCCAATAAAGCAGGTTGGAGTTTCCAAGTCGGGATTGGAGTGGTGATTTGCCCCAGCACAACGTTACTTCTAGTGGATTATGATCGGATAGTGTTTTCCCTATATATGTAGCATCCACTACGTCTTGTGCCAGTCCTAATGAGCTAAATATCCTGTCGATTCGTGTATGCAAACCATGTGGCGGCGAGAAAAAGGAGTATTCTCTGCTTGCAGGATGGAGTGTGCGCCAAACTTCAACTATATTCCAGCCCGCTGCCCAACCCTTCAGCGCTGCTGCCTGTTTGTTAGCACTTGTACCTTGGAGTGGCGGGTGTGATCTATCTAGCCCCACATCCAATACTGCGTTAAAATCTCCCCCAATTACCCACGGGTATTCTTCCCAACCCACCAGGGTTGTGGATATGACATCCAGAAATTTATCTTGCTCTGAATTGGGTGCATATACACTCCCCAGCATTATGTGTTTCCCATCCAACACACCCAACAAGAACACATATCTTCCCTGCACATCCACTCTTTGGTTCACCAGTGTGAAAGGGGTGCCGTTGCGTATCTATATCGCTGCTCCGCGTGCAAACGCAGAGTAAGCTGTATAGTATAGTTGCCCCCTCCATTTCTTTTGCAGCTTAGTGGCTTCTGCTGTGGTAAGGTGTGACTCCTGCAGTAAAGCTATATGTACCTTTCTACGGTTGAGCTGAGCTAATATTCTATGTCTTTTGTGTATTGAGCCTAGGCCCCTCACATTCCAAGAGGCGTAGACATACCTACTAGGCTGCGACATCCTCTTGTAGGCAGTGGTGTATTATTCGATATGACATCCTATTCGGTTGGTTGGGAGGATAAGAGTGTGAGTCTGAGTTCGCATGAAACTTCCCCAACAAAACTCCCAATTCGTGGTTCCCCCATAGAACTTTAGAGGACCAAACTGTACTAAAAAATTTAACAATAAAACTAACAAAGCTAAAACACAATGCAGTCGCCACAGGGGGGGTGGGAACCGCCACACTACTTCTGCGCATCTATGGACAAGCCACTGAAACCTTCAACGAGCTCCGGCTTAAACCCCATTAATGTAGAAACAGAGGGGGCATAAGAATTATTGTACATTACAAATTAAACACTCTTAGTCATCTGACCACAGCATACACAGTTCCAATAGGATCGACTATCATCAGAAGTCATTTGCAGACTGTGCAGTCACAACCGGGAACAGCGCAAGGCTGCTCTCCGAATCAGATTGGACCTCTGGTTCCTCGGATGAGTCCACCGTTTCAGCGACTGACATTGTATCTTGGTCCAACAATGTCGCTGCAGTCCGCAAAGCGTCTTTTTGGCTTGCTGCAATTTGGTTCTCCGTTGGACTGACGTGTGGGTTGCGCCCCGAGTGCGGAAATGTGCCAATTTTGGTGCTACGGAGTATATGCGGCGGTGATTTGTGTTGACTGCAGCCCTGCGACCCAGTCTGTGTCGAATTTGGGGTAAGTGTTATTTCGGCCCATTCCATAGCGTCTTCCGGATTGTCAAAGAACAGCGATTTTTGGTGGTATATAATCTTCAGGCGTGCCGGGTACAACATAGCATATTTCAGATTGTGCGTTTGTAATGTTTTCTTCACTTCCCTGAAAGTATTTCTTGCCCTCTGAACTGCCAGCGTAAAGTCAGGATAGATAGAGATTCTCGTATTCTCGAATTGTAGCGGCGCGCGTTCTCTGGCTGCGCGCAGAATTGTGTCCCTATATTTGTAATTTAGGATTCTTGCAATGATCGGCCTGGGTGGTGCCCCCGGCCGCGGTGGTCTGGCTGGGACTCTATGGGCTCTCTCCACACTATACATTTCAGACAACCCCACCAGTGCTACCTGTTCCTTCAGCCATCTCTCAACGAATTGGTTTGGGTTGGTACCTTCACTTTTCTCTGGAATACCCAAGAGTCTCACATTGTTGCGGCGGGACCTTCCTTCCGCGTCGTCCACTTTGTCTTGCAACTCCTTGAGTTGGCGCTGGAGCTGTTCTAAACTGGAGGTGGTGGTCGTTTGTTGCGGTACTAGATCATTTAATATTATTTGGTGGTTTTTAACTTTATCCGCCAGTTTGGCATGGTCTGCTCGTAGGAGAGTAAAATTGGTAGTCAATGTTCCTATTTGTGCCTCGATCGCCGTTCTTGAGTCCCGTATTTCCTTTAGTATCAAGTCTAATTTATCACCTTGAGTCGCACTGGCCGTGGGCGGCATCGTATCTCGCTCACTGCTTTGGGTCGAGTCTTTTTGCATAGCATTATCTGTGTCCTCCACGGGGGGTTCTGTTGCTTCGTTTTTGGTCTTCCCATTGTATGTTAGTTCCGATTAGTGTCCACACTCTCAAGCCGCAGTAGCGTTAACCGCGCGGTATCTCAGTACTCCCGTTTGTAGTTTATATTCTGCCAAGTATCTGTGTTTGCGTTTATTTCCTCATTCTTGTTAGGAGCAGCACTCTCTTGTTGACAAAAGTGTCCAGTTGCGGGCCACTGAACCTGATCCGGATCGCCGCTGTCTAATCCACCGCCGCCGCAGCAGCAGCAATTTCGTACAATCTGTATTGCGCCTTAGTAGTGCATCAGGCCGCCCGCCCCAGTGACCGTAGCTGCACCGCGCACTGATCTATCCATCTGCCAACGCTCTGCACCTGTTGGTCTCCACAGGCCCTAACAAGTTCCGTCAGTATTCATCAATTTACACCGTCTCCGGGTTCAGTCCGCCTATGTGTCTCTGCGACTCCAACCCAGCCTGCTCATGTTGGCGCGTATTGGCGCCTATAGCACCACACCCATGCGACGAACTCTTACTTCCAGGGGGGGCACTATATCGTGCATACACTTTGCATTGAGAGCCCTTTAAGTCCACCTCTCATTTTGTGTTATTCCCCCATCAGTAAGTGTATAGACCAGCGGACTGCCTCATGGCTTGCTATTTCATTAAGTGTTGGCCACTTTTTAATACTAATCACTAATTGACTGGCCGTGTTGGGATCGCATCTCTACCCATCTGTGGAGTCATCCGCCACACCGGTATTTAGTTCCACAATCCCCTGCATGCATCCACAGCAACAGTCCGGTTGCCGGTGCTCATTTAAGCAACCCAGCGTCACATCCTTCCCAGTGGGGATCAAAGAACTGCACAGCTTGTGGGCGCAAGAGTTGTACCTCCCGTATATCGGGGCGACCCCCTCCTGTCTTCCAGTACGTTACTGCCAGCTAGACGCGCTATTTGCGTGCACCGTCCCTGCTTGTTTCATTCAACTGCAGCAGCCGCATACAGGCGGTCGGCGGGGTGTCGTGTAGCAGCGCTCCAATCTCGCGCCGCTGTACCTCCGTTGCCTAGTAGGTGCCCGTTCTTTGGGAGTTTGGATTGTAGTTCACTCCAATCGCACTGTGTCTGGCTCAGCTCCGGGGGTCACAGCAGTACCGGGAGTCTTCCTCCGCCATCTTGGTATTTCAATCATGCTGCGCACGTCCTCTTTCATTCGTTCTCCATGCCAGGGCGGTCCGTACCTTGTCTGATGTTCGATCACACGGCCAAGCTTTTCGTCTGCCTTGTCCGGCACTCTCCTTTCACGCAGTCAGCCTCCGTCGGATCGTTCCCCGCGTAGTCTCGGGTTCACGGATTCTCTGCGCCCGTCCCGGTCCAAAATCCCTCTCGTCTTCTCTCCGGACACACTGTCGCTATTTTGCCACGTTTTTTTTTTTTTTTTTTTTTCCCCCAAGTGTTCCGCTGCTGGATGCGATGTCTGTGAGTCTGTAGTACCCCCTCGAGTAGCTTGTATTTCGGCTAGTGTCGGGGTTCTGCCTGGAGCTCTTCTATTTCGTGTCCGCCATACTTGGCTGGTAGCCACGCCCCCTCATCTGTGTCTCTTTAAGATTACTTATCAAAATAATAGTTCTTCATTTGAAGACCCGGCGGACCTTAGGAAATTTATACGTTCACATTCTACGTCATCCATGGAGATTGTTGCCTCCTCTTCTTCCTCCTTAACTTGACTTTCATTAAATATTGTTTTGTTATGATATGTTTTTATCTCTCTTTTTCTTGTTGCAAGTTCTATTTTGTTACTTATTGTTCTTTCTAGCTGATGTATTCTTCTCTCTTCTTTTCTTTGCATATTTTTTCTCCTCTTTGGATTCCATTTGTGCCCGTTTTCTATTTGCTTTTCATGGCGTTCTGTTGCGGTACCTCCTCCCCTGTTGGCTGTGCCCTCTTTATTGTCTGTCACCACTCCTTGTTTTTTTTCTCTTATTCCCCCCTTAAGGTATGTATTACAGTTGTCATTTTGACATGTACTGTCCTTTCTTGTTATTTCTGCTGTTCTTTCTCTTCCTTTCCTTTTTTCCTTTCCTTGTTTTTCTTCCTTTTGCAACTATCCTCTGGCATATTCTTTTTCCAATTTTTTCCTCCCCTCCATTTGCTTTTTTCCGGTTTATTGCTGTTGATTGTGTTGTTTCATATATATTTTTGAGTCTCTTTTACTATTTACAATTATATCTTTGTAATTTTATCTGTTTTTTTGATGTTCTACATTCAGAGTGATATCCTGGAATGTTAAAGGTTTTATTTACCCTATAAAGTGGCAGAGAATTTTATCGCATTTGGCCTCTTTTCATCCAGATTTAGTTCTTACTGCAACAGAGGCTCTTAAGCTCAAAAGGCATTGGGTGGGTACGGTTCTGGTATCTCCTACTCCTAACAAGAAAAACGGGGTATTTATTTTATGTCATAAGAAGTTCAAATGTACTGTTCTATCGGTACAGAGCAAGAATATCGATGTATAAATATCGACCTACAGAAGTATTGAGGGAAAAATATCGTGGGTAAGAAATATCGATGTAAAAAATATCGTGGTAAAGAATATCGATTGTTAGGTAATTAATATCGATTGCAAAAATATCGAAGTGTTAAATATCGTTTACAAAAATATAGTTGTTAAAAATATTGATTCATTATTAATGTTATGTATTTTAGTATTTTGTATGAGAATTGTCTGTATTTTTATTATATGTGTTAAAATTTTAGCAGTTAATATTTTATTTTAACTTGAATTTTGCGTTTTAGTTCCGTAGCGGGTTGTGGGTTTATAGGGGAATAGGGTGGAAAGTAATTTAATTATATAGATTTTATTTATTATTTATAGTAGTTAATAATTTTTTTTAAATTGAATTTTGCGTTTTTAGTTCCGTAGCGGGTTGTGGGTTTATAGGGGAATAGGGTGGAAGTAATTTAATTATATGAAATTTATTTAATAATTTATATTTATTCATAATTGTATAATTGAGATGTTATAGAGTTACAAAAGTGTAAATTAATTTATTAATAATTGTTTGATAATTAGTTGTTAATTATTTTAAATGAATTAATAAATAATTAATTATGTTAATTGTTTAATTAATTTTAGGTGTGTGTAGTGGTTTTTATAGGTGTAAATGGTGGGAAGTAATTTATTTTTTATTGATGATTTATTAATTATTTGTTAATTAATTTGTATTAATTAATTTGAATTAATTAATTAGTAATTATTAATTGTAATTGTGTAATTAATTTTAGATGTGTGTTGTGGATATTATAGTGTTAAACAATGTGTAATTAATGAATGTTTATTATTTTTTTTAAATAATAATATATTTACATTTCAATATTAATTATGTTAATAATGGAAATAAAATTTAATAAAAATGTTGATGTTTATTTTTTATTGGTGTAGTATCCAGCACTTTCCCTACTGTTGCACTCACTGGAGTGGGAATAGTAATTTATACCCCTAGGCTATCCAACACTTTCCCTACTGCTGCACTCACTGGAGTGGGAATAGTAATTTTTACCCCTCCGCTATCCAACACTTTCCCTACTTCTGCACTCACTGGAGTGGGAATAGTAATTTTTACCCCTCCGCTATCCAACACTTTCCCTGCTGTTGCACTCACTGGAGTGGGAATAGTAATTTTTACCCCTCCGCTATCCAACACTTTCCCTGCTTTTGCACTCACTGGAGTGGGAATAGTAAATTTTACCCCTCTGCTATCCAACACTTTCCCTGCTTTTGCACTCACTGGAGTGGGAATAGTCATTTTTACCCCTCCGCTATCCAACACTTTCCCTGCTTTTGCACTCACTGGAGTGGGAATAGTAAATTTTACCCCTCCGCTATCCAACACTTTCCCTGCTCTTGCACTCACTGGAGTGGGAATAGTAATTTTTACCCCTCCGCTATCCAACACTTTCCCTGCTTTTGCACTCACTGGAGTGGGAATAGTCATTTTTACCCCTCCGCTATCCAGCACTTTCCCTGCTTTTGCACTCACTGGAGTGGGAATAGTAATTTTTACCCCTCCGCTATCCAGCACTTTCCCTGCTTTTGCACTCACTGGAGTGGGAATAGTAATTGTTACCCCTCTGCTATCCAACATTTTCCCTACTGTTGTATTTATTGTGTTGCAAAATGTATTTTTAATATTTTTTTAATAGTTTAATGTGTTAATTAATTATAGCATGTTTTATTTTATTTTACATTATTCATATATGTATATATTTTATTTTTATATAATTTAAAAAGTTTATAAATTAAGTAAAGATAATAGTCAATAAAATGTTTTTAAGTAAATATATATATTTGTACACATTTTTGTGTTTATATTTTATTTAATTAAGTTTATTTGTTATATTTAGTTAAAATATATATTAAATGTAATTTATTTTGTTAAAAATATTAATATTATTTAATATATTTTATTTGTTATATATCTTTTTTAAGTCGATATTTTTTACATCTATATTTTTGACTTCGATATTTTTGTATCGATATTATTGTACTTACCTGTTTAAGTATAGGGAGTCGATATTTTTGTATTCAATATTTTTACCACGATATTTTTGTAAACTATATTTTTTACATCGATATTTAATCAGGGAACCGTTCTATCTCAAGAAAATGATTCTGAAGGTAGATTATTATTAGTTATGTTACTTATTACAATATTTCGCTAACTGTTTTTAATGTTTATGGCCCGACTCAACCAGACTCCTCATTCTGGCCTACTATTACACAGAAATGCCTCCAATATAAAGATTACTTTTTTATTTTAGGAGGTGACTGCAACCAGTTTATGGATCCGTTTAGCGATCGTCAATCCCAAGTTCGTTTTATTTCCCTTAAATCTCATAAACAATTTCATAATACAATTTCTCAGTCTCACCTTGTGGTTGCTTGGCATTTATGCAATCCTAAGACGATTGAATTTTCTATTTATTCCCTCCTCATGGTTCCCTTACCAAATTGGATTATATTTTCCTGTCTCAATCTTTGGTCCAAAACCTTGTTGCTTCCTCAATCAAACCCATTGTTATTTCTGATCATGCCCCGGTTGTTGCGGATGTGAATTTGCTCCAAATGCATTCCAAATCTAATAGATGGAGATTTAATAATTCTCTTTTGCATGACCCAGTTTTTTCTTCCTCCTTCACTTCTTTCATGGATGAATTTTTTCTATTAAATACAGATCCAAGTGTATCTCCTCAATTGTTGTGGGATTCTTTTAAGGCTACAGCTCGTAATTTTATTTTTGCTTTTGTTGCTAAAAAAAAAGAAAAGGTTTCTTCTTCAGCATAAAGTTCTATTGGCTAATATTAAACGTTTGGAACATCAGTTTTATACTTCTGCTTCTGACTCTACTCTCCAGGAGTTTGTTCGTGTGAAAATCGATTTTAACAAAATAACTACTGACAATGCTTCATCTATCCTACTACGTAGCAGTGCTCGTTATTACGGAGGACGTAATAAAGTGGGTAAGCTGTTAGCTAATTATCTTAAATCTCGGAAAGAGCAAGTGCTGATTGATTCCATTCAGTCGTCGAACGGACAACTTCTTTTTTTTAAGACCAAGATATTTTAAATGGATTCCTGAACTTCTATAAAAATGTATATACTCCAGAATCTTCTGCTGCTATCCCTCTAATTGACACTTATCTTTAAAAATATTCATCCCCCTTCTCATGATAATATAGATTTTACGTCTCTCGAATCTGATGTGTCGCCTTTCAAGATATCTACAGCTTTAAATTCACTCAAATCAGGTAAAACTCCAGGTCCGGATGGATTTACGGTGGAGTTTTACCAGCATTTTTCACAATCTTTACTTCCTAAACTTTTACAGCTTTTTAGATATTTTTGTACTGCAGGTGGGGCAGTGGGTACTTTTCAGGAAGCTATAATTTATTTAATTCATAGGGAGGGTTGTGATCCCATACATTGTATAAATTACCACCCTATCTCTTTGGTAAATATGGATTACAAATGTTTTGCTAAATTACTTGCTTTGTGAATCGAACCTCTTTTGCTAACTTTGATTGGTAAGGAACAGTGTGCCTTTGTTAAAGGTAGATTAACCTCCGATAACTCTCGCCTCTTTTTTTATGTTTTAAACTAGGCTTCTTCTTTCCCTTACTCTTTAGGTGCGATTTCTATCAATGCAGAAAAAGCCTTTGATAGAGTGGATTGGTCTTTTCTATTTAAAGCTCTTGCTTGGCATGGTTGTGGCCCTAATCTTATTTCCTTCATTTCTTTACTCTATACAGCCCCTACAGCTTCTTTTCAATTAATGGCAAACTTTCCTACTATTTCCCTTTACAGCGTGGTGTCCGGCAAGGTTGTTCTCTTTCTCCTCTTTTGTTTTGTTTTTTTAGCTCTCGAACACTTCCTGTCTCATATTCATCATAATGATCCTATTTCCGGCTTTTCTTATGGAGATCGTCATTTGAAGATTTCTGCTTATGCGGATGATGTTCTGCTTTTTGTATCTAACCCTGATGTTTCTATCCCTTCTTTATTAGAAGAAATTTCTCATTTTTCTTTAGTTTCAGGTTAGAAAATGAAAACTGAAATTCTTCCTATTGCCAAGTTTTGTGTTCCACACCCTTTTGCTTCTATAGGGTTCGCATGGAATTATTCCAAAATCAAATATTTAGGTATTTAGTTTTCTAACTCTGTTTGTAGCTTGGTTAAACTCAATATGAGAGAAGGCCTTCATCGATCAGATAAGCTTCTTTCTTCCTGGTATCCCCTCTTTCTATCTTGGTGGGGAACGCCTTGATTACATAAAAAAGATGGTTACTCCTATCTTGTTATATATTTTTTCTATGATTCAAATCCATATTCCGTCCATTTATTTTAAGAAAATAGACTCTCTTCTTTCTAAATTTCTCTGGGATAATAGAGCATCTAGATTGTCCTTATCACTGCTTCGGAAACCCAAATCTATTGGTAGCGTCAATTTTCCTGACTTTCGGGTTTATAATAAAGCTTTTTGCCTTTGACAGGCTTCTCATTGGATTCCTTTGGACCCTCCCCTTTTGCAACTCTATGGCTTGCTAATGAGCATGCTTTGATCGTACCTTTTTCTATGAAAGAGGTTCTTACCTTTAATTCTAAGAATACTATTACTTCTCTTCCACTTTTTAAATATACATGTTCACTATTGCGTCCTCTTTGTCAGTCAAAGGTCACATCTAGAGACTCTTTTCTTGAGTCTCCTCTCTGGTATAACTGCTTTATTACTATTAATAGTAGATCTATTTATTGGAAATCTTGGCGACTCAAAGGGATAATTTGGGTTCAGGATTTATTTGATGGTATGGTCCCTTGCTCTTTTCCACATTTTCGGACTACCTTTCAGTGTCCTCACTCGTTTTGGCCTAAATTCCCACTTCTCATAGGCATTATTCTGGATGTCTTTTATTCATTTTCCACTCCTGAAACGATTCCTACTGATGATTTGCTTCTCCTTCTCCTTGCATCTTTTCCAAAACCATTGTTAATTTATATATTTTTCTTTGCTCCTGATCCTGCTCGTGTTAAAACCAAGATAGAGCTTTCCTGGGAGGCGGACTTGGGGTGTGTTTGGAGCATCGATTTCTGGAACAGACTCTGGGCTCATTCATTAAAAATTTCCAGATTCGCATTTACCACTCAATCTATGTTCTTTTTATATCATAGATTGTTTTTCACACTTGTATCTATAGATCATTTTGCCAATACTAATGATACGAATTGTTGGTCATGTGGTTCCCCCTTTGCGGATTTGGTGCATCTCCTTTTCCTTTGTCCGGAAGTTGGATTCTTCTGGAATAAGGTTTGGTCTCATATTTCACATATTTTCAATTTACAGGTTCCTTTGTCTAATGTTATTCATTTTTATAGGAAGTTTATCAGATAGGTTGGATTTAGCTTCATGTTACACTGCTTTATTTGACATTATGCTGGCTTTGGACAATCAACAGATTACACTGAACTGGAAATGTTTCTCTAATCTTTCAGTTAAGGCTTGGTGCAATAATATATGTCACTATCATAGATTGGACATTGTTTTTGCCTCATGTACACCGCCTGTTAATAGAGATTTATTTTGGTTACCATTAACTAATTATTTGAATAAGTATGCAAAAATGCAGTTACTCTGTACACGCTCTGAAAATATTAAACATTCATGACTTATTATTATCTTTTTTCTTTTTTTTCCTAAATGCTTTAATTGCCTTTCATCATTATTTGTTATTAGATATTATTATGTATTCACGCTTGGTCTTCAGTTGTAACTTTTATGTTTTGTTTCACTTTTTTCCCCTCCCTTCCTCCCTTCGATAGTGTTAAAATTGTAAACAGCTTTGTTCTCTCTGATTTTGCTTATCTGCTCATGCATTTTGTGTTTATGTTATGCTTTTTTTTCTTGCCTCCGCTTTCTTATTTTTTATCTTCAATAAAGCTTATTAAACATTAAAAAAAATCATTTTCATATGTAGCGGAACTTACCTCCAAAGAAAAAGTTTTCAACACATTGGTCCCCGATGGACTGTATCATGCAATCGGCACCAAAATGGTCGGCTTTTGTTTTACTCCGTTATACAGGGCAATCCTTATGAGAGATGTATAGCTGGCGTTTGGAAAGGAGCTGTGTCTGTTCCATATTTTAAAAAAGGTAACCCTCAAAATCCAGACAATTAAAATTTGCTTTCAGTGTTATGCCCCCCAGTTAAATTATTCTGTACAATAACATTATCTGAACTACAGGCATGGATAAAAGACAATAGAATTGTACCTATCACCCAATTAGGATTTCTACAAGGACATTATCTAGTACTTGGGGGGGGGGGGATCCCTATTTTTAATGGTGATGTGCTTCATGTAACATAAAGTTAACACGTTCTATTGTGCTTTTATCGATTTTTCTGAAGCTTTTGCTCTTATGTACAGATCTAATATTTGTACTAAATTATGATCTGTAGGATTTTCAGAGCCATTAATGAGAGCACTGGCAAATCTAGATTTAAATGCTTGGCCTTACCCTCCTGTTGCCGAATCCGAGACAACAGGACCCAGGTTTCCTTCTACTACTGGCATAAGAAAATGATGTTTACTGGTTTACACACTTTTAAACATATATCTAAGCGATCTTAACGCGTTGCTATTATAGATGTGTGTGTTTCCTCCAGTTCTTGGGTGGCTAAAAATCAGTGCACTATACTTTGCAGATTATATTCTATTGTTTGATAGAACCCCTGTGAGACGCCAGTGGATGCTGAAAGTGCATTCTAACTATGCTTGTTGCAAAGCCTTGAGGATTAACACAGACAAAAGTAAAATGATGGTATTCGAGGTCAATGATATTTGGAGGGAAGACATTTGGAGACGGTGAAGACATAAAATAACTAGCTATTGCATTTGACACATCCCTAAGATAGAAGGACTTAATTAAGACCAAAACATTTGTTCAGCTTCATGCAAAACACTTTAATATGTTTCAATCCCCCTGTAGTGCAAGGATGCCTGCGTTATGGGCAGATTTGTTTTTTTTGCAGGAAGGGACACCTTCCTGCACAACAACAATCATTGGAGGTATTTTCCTCTTTCTGTGTGTGCTGCAGAATGCAGCACATGTATAAAGAGAAAATAACGAGGGGAAATAGATATATTTGTCCTCGTATGCCTCTGTCAGGGAGGCACACCATTTTGGTGCAAACCCAGGTACACACATCTTTGTAAAGTCGGGTTTGCATCAAAATACATGGGTGGATGCAACGGCACGCCCATGCTTCATCGATGTAACGCCAACCCGATGCAAAGTAACTCAAGGCAGCGATGTGCGCTGTGTTGTGTAACTTTATATTTACGAAACCATGCAAAGTGGCTTTACTTGGCTTAGTAAACACTAAAAATTATTTTGCAAAATCACAGTAAATCCAGGCCTTGGTTCACCGTAATCCAGCATTCCCATGACCAACCTGTAGATTTTTCATAATATAGTGTCACTCTTATACTAATTCTCTTGATTTAGCACACTATAGCACAGTATTGTTGTAGTAACAGCTTGCATTTGGTGCATCATGGCTCAGTGTTCCAATGGTAGAGCCCTGAATTTGCACACTACAGAGTTCTTATGCTAATACTGTGGATATCCAATATAAGAGAATTTGGCACAGTATAGTAAATATTTTTTATTCTAATGCTCTGACTTAGGCTCACTAAAATACAATGGGGCTTATTTACAAGACCCTTGCGCCACTTTTGCGTAATTTTTAACATGGGAAAAATTACGCAAAAGTGGCGCAAGGGGCTTGTAAATATGCCCCAATATACTTACATGAATGCTCAGAATTATGGTACAGTATAATATTGATTTTAATGCTATTATTGTATATGTGGAATAAAACAGATTTTGTTTATGTCAATGCTGGTGATTTGGCACATTTTACTACAGTGCAGCCTGTTGTAATACTATTAATGGAGAGTATTTGTCTGCTTCAGGGTATTTGGCCTTGGCGAATCATATTCAGTCTAACTACGAAATTATTTTTATGTGAGTCATAAAGTAGAGAATTTTTGCGAATGTGGTCCGTTTTTCAGCAGTGGTGGTATGGTAATGTTATGGATTTGGCAGTATAGTTTACATGTTTACCTTTGGAATTCTCGTGAGAGCTTTTCCGGCATGCACTGCGAGTGACCTCGTGCCCATCCGCAGGTCTTGTCTCTTGCGCTGCAGTGATGTCAGCAGAGGCCATAATGGAATTAGTGGATGAAGTCCTTGGTGACTTATCCATTATGATCTGGCTAATACAGTTGTCTTAAAGCAGATGGACCTTGGCCTCCCATCAGGGTTTACCTAATTCAATCCTTTTTAAAGTAAACCAATTATCGTGTATTTGCCTATATGTAATGCGAGCCCATTACGTGCAGTTAACTCCACTCCTGGCTGTTCCATACTGCCTGATAAAGTCGAATCATTTATTTGCTCTCTTAAGACTCAGCAATAGTGCTCGGGTGGTGCTGCTCTCAGAATTGCTTGGGCTGCTGTCACACACAGTACCACAGTGCCAGATAACATTTAAAGGGCAACACACTTCCGTTAAACCATGTCTGGTGGCTTAGTGGACTAAAACATCCACTATAGGGGCCTGTGTTTGACCACATGGCCACAGGTTCAAATCGTGACGGGTTCAATCCCCCTTTCATCCTTCTGAAGTCGATAAAATGAGTACCATTGAGTTGGGTAACAATAAACATCTGTTATTTAGTTCTAAGATCTTCTTCTGGGTGAACGTCTGCTTTACGAATAGACATGTATCGGAGATAAAGGTTTGTGCTTGTGATGATGCCATGGTCTCATCTTGCTCCTGGACCGGTGGAAGCAAACATGAAGATTTAGTCCAGGCCCTGGTACATGCATCCATGGCGTTGGCAAACACCAAATGCAGGTCTGCAATGTGACACCGTATCTTCTTACCCAGCTGTGTTACAAACTTATTTTTTTTGTCCCATGTTGACCAAATGATCTTGCGTCACCGCCAGGGAGGATTGATATTAACCATACCAGGGTAAAGCCCAGTTGGCCAGCTGCAATAAAGGTTTTAGAGCCAGTCGCATGCTGGATTAGTGCTGCTTCTCTGCATGAGATCACATTCCCCTTCACAGGCTTTAATAAACACAAAGCATGGTAATTTAGTACTCAATTACTCAGTTAAAATGAATTAAGACTCCAACTTCCAGAATGCATTGAGCCTGCAAAAGAAAAGATTAAGGTAGTAAACATGATATTCTCGTGACCTGGATTCATCTGGGCACCTTAAAGAGACCACATCTTTAATGCCTAAAAAATTTAAGGCAAGTACATACTAAAACTCACATTGTTAGTAGACCTGTCAATCACAGATGCACGCCATTTGAGGAGCACAAGTAATTACTACGCATTCAGGGCCTTATTTATGAAAAATGTTGCATCGCTGGTAGAAAACAATGCTGCAACACTTTTCATTGCGCCCTCCTTGCGACACCATGTGTGCGCCGTATTTAAACTACGGCGCTCCATGTCGCAAGGATTGAACAGATACGTCAGGAATCCTGTTGTATCTGTTGGCACAGTATTGACGCATTGCTGGAGTGTGTCGGAAAACAGACGCAACTCCAGCAATGTGTCATTATACATGGGCGAGTCCCATGTGAAAGGCCCTGCATCAGTCTGTACGCCTGCTTGAAGGAGGCGTAAGGATTTGACGCAGTGAAGTTGTTGAAGTGGCGCAGTGAAATCTCATAGATTTCACTGCGCCACTTCTACGAGCCCTTTTACAGGGGAACGCCCACCCTGCATACATTATACCTGAAGCAGGTATAATGTAGCGCAGGGCATTACAAAGTGACTCATCTGCCTAGAAGCGTCGCTTTGTAAATAGGGCGCAGTGTGGCGCATTGATTATGCCGCCGCAGCGTCACACAAAAGTGATGCAACGGCAGCATAAGCCCTTTATAAATAAGGGCCCCAATTGCTATGATCATGTTTTGTGTACTATATTCACCATTGGTGCTGGTTGGTCCAGCAGGTTCCTTTGGAAGCGAGAGCTGGTCTTCTTAACCTTCGGCCAACTCCGAAAGGAGGACCTGACAAGTTGCCCAGCATCAATGAAAACTAATCAATCCAACTGTGATAAGTCTTTTGGAATCATTAGTGAGAAACTAAGGAAATTACAGGAGTCTAAATAAATGGAAGAGATAACTGACACTGATTTTGTCCCTTCCAGGACATTTATCCTAAGGTAACTCTGGGCTTACCTTTAAGGTTGTTAAAGGTGTCTCATGAGAAAGCCTATTTTGCCATGTGCTGCTTTCCAGAGGAGATGCAACCTAGTTGAATTTGTTCAATCATGTGGAAAAAATGTCCATCTGCGGGTGATAAGACGTTTGGCCACTGTGAAGCCCAGATGTAGGAAGCGGGAGGTAACTCTATGTCTTTTCTTCCTGCGGAACTGTCCCATGAGACTTACCGCCCATGTTTGCAGGTCAGGGAGCTCAGTGCAGGCAGACAATTTGGAGGTGATGGTGACCCATTATGTACGTAAGCGGGGGCAGGACCAAAGCATATGCAGTAAATCAGTATCTACATGAGAACAGTGTGGGCAACAACTACTGTGTTGGTGGTTCCTGCCAGTACTCTTGAAATGACCACCAGCTTGGCAGTCATTTCTAAATTTGACAGGCAGAGTACACTAAGCCTGCCGGTTGTTAAGTCCTCTGCCAGGCTGATGGAGAGCACTCCGTTTACCAAAATTTAAATCGGACCCTCTGTAAGTTTTGGTCACCAATAGACAATTCTCTAACGCTTTTTACCCTGTTTGAAACCATGGATATAGGGTACATACATGCTGTATTAGTAGCAATGCTCAAGTAATGTCTTTCATGAAAAAACATTTATGACAAGTGAACAATGAGGAACCGTCCACTAAAATGTGCGGCTTTATGTATACATTCCCCATGGTCATCTCCAAATCACAGAGCCGCTGCAAATGCCTTGGTGATGCTATCTCAAAAATGTTCACTTTTTAGCCAGAATTGGTAAACCTGGGAATGCGCCAAAAAGACACGCCTTCTCAGGAGAAGTATAACAAGGATAAATATCTTTATTTCTCCTTGTTACTTCCTCTTTCTATGTGTGCTGCATTCTGCAGTACACATAGAAAGAGAACTATGCCGCTCAGGATTTTTTTTTAGTAGGAAGATGCCCCTTCCTGCACAAAAACAATACTGCATGAAATGGAGGCACCCTTGCACCATGGTTCAAGGGTGCCTGCTTTGGCGCTAGGCTACCAAAAGGCGCCAGTGCAAGGGAGAAAAGCCAGAATCCGCTGTATTTACTTAAATACAGCACATCCTTGTGCTTTCCCAACCACCAGTGCCGGATTAAACCCTGTGGAGGCCCCTAGGCAGTCAAAATTTCGGGGCCCTCCCTGCAAATTATCTCCTAATACGTTTTTTAATTTTACCAACCAACAATTTTAATAAACCAATTTTATTACACAAAACTAAACACTCCTTTTAGGGGCTCGCGACAACGGATCAAAATAATATTGATGTGATCTTGAAGAAAATTACAATCAAGCTTTCTTAAATTATTTAAGAAAGCTTGATTGCAATTTTCTTTCAAGATCAAATCAATATTATTTTGCTCCGTTGTCAGGAGGCCCCTAAAAAGAGTGGGGTCCATAGGCCAGTGCCTACTTTGCCTATTTGGCAATCCGGAACTGCCTGTCATGCAGTGCAGCGCAGGAAGGTGACTTGCTGCGCTGCGTGACAGTTTCGTAAATCTACCCCTTGATTTTTTCATTAAAAGTCGATAATAGGTGGGAGGATTTTTATACAGGTCCTTGGTCAGTAGCAAGTATCAGTGAAGATCGGCTTTAAGACACTGGCTTCTATTGCTTGCAAAAGCTTCGCTCGGCTGCCTTAGTTTTCCATGTAGCAGTGGTCGAGTTGTTGATGCTTAGTCAGAGAAGAGCGGTGTGAAGGTTGGTTTCAGATACAATGAAACATGTAAAGTTATCACACTCAATAAACAATTAATTGTTAATGTTTCAGCCTTAAGCAGTAACATAGTAGAAAAACACTACAGATCAAAAAAGTATAACATAAATACAAATCCAGTTCAACACCTCAAGCTCTTAGAGACAAGACAGTTTTTACTACTGCAAGGCCTACCTCTACTAAAGGACAACATTGGAGTTACCTTATTACATTTAATAAGCTGTGATTTCCAAAAGGGAACAGATAACCAGTTCATGTTTGGGATCTTTTGAATTATAATGAAAATCCCTCTCTTATGGTAAAGTTGGAAATTAAATTTCAATGTTAAAAATGCCACTTTTAGAAAGTTGGCTTTTTTCTGCCTTAGCCAATTCATACCTGTAGCCTGCCTCTGGGACACATGACTGGGTGTAGCTGACAGTTGGACTTGGTATAGTCCTACTAGACAGCCACACACATAGAGAGCCTAGGTGTGCCTGGATGGGACATCAATGGCAGGATGGGAGGGCAGAGCTGAGCACAGCCCTACTTTCACTTGAATAGGCTGTGTCTTGCCTCCACACAAAGGGGTGCATACCCCCTGTAGTTAGTCTGGAGCCAAGGCAAGAATGACAGGAGGCATGTGCACTTCAAGGGGAAACCATATAAACTTCTCACACTCCAAAGGAAGGCCCAGGTATACATATTGGACCTCAGACACCAACTTTTCAGTGCACTTCTGATACTCTGCCAGGAAGAAGAACTGCTGTGTTGGCTGAAAGGACTGCCCCCTGAATAAAACACAGTTGAGTGACAGGTGTGATGGTTTTTAAATCACCTTTCACTTTCACACGGCCATCACTTAGTTGTAGAAGTGCATCCCTGTCTCCAGGTGTATGCCCGCCCTCTATCAAACGAAGTTTTTAGAGGGCGAGGACAGCCTATGATGAAGCATGACACCGGGCGGTGTGTGAGGCCAGTCTGAAACTGTTTATGAGATGCCCCCACTGGTGTTGCATCTCAGCATAACTCTGTAGGAAACTGTAGGAACCCACTTGAGGGGCAGCCTTTTTGTGTTTGCATATGAGATTGGAGGCTGGCTTGCCCTTTGGCCCCGTGCCTCTAGTTCCCATCCTCAGCCCAGTCTGAGGTAAGTGTGTGTGTATCACTTCAAGGGGAAACCATATAAACTTCTCACACTCCAAAGGAAGGCCCAGGTATACATATTGGACCTCAGACACCAACTTTTCAGTGCACTTCTGATTCTCTGCCAGGAAGAAGAACTGCTGTGTTGGCTGAAAGGACTGCCTCTCTGCTGGACTACTGCTCTGAAGAACAGCTGCCCTGCTGACCAGCTGCCTGCTGCCCTCTTGCCTGGGTGAGAAGGACTTGGGCTGCATCTGTTGAACCAAGGACTTCAGAGTTGGCTGGACTCCTGACTAGAGAATCAGGGACAAAATGCACCAACGACATTGAACCCAGCACCTGGACCATGCCATCTGTGAGTCCTACCCCGCCAAGTAGTGCCACCCCAGTCCTAGACCCATGGAAGTGGGCCTAAAGGTATTCTGCCAGCTCCTCTGTGGACCCAGCAGAATCGATGCATGTCCTCTGCTGCGCAGTGCAATCCCAAGGAGAACTGCTGCGTTGCCTCTGCTGCAAGTGTTGTCTTGACGCAAGGACTCCACATCGACCTCGCAGCCCGCATTGGAGCCGCTGTCAATGCAAAACTTTCTTAACACAGGGTCTCACATCGCAGATCTCTTGTCGACGGCAGACTCAACAACTACACAGGTTCAGCCTCACAGCTCCTCAGAACCGACACATCGCTTCGACTGTGCAACACAACCACGGCACCCAGCTTTGCATCGCACGCCCTTGTCGACAGGATCCTCAACAATGATGCAGGACCTTGCTTCGCAGCTTCGCAGCTCCTCAGAAACGATGCATCGCCTCGGCTGCGCAACGCATCCTCTGCACGGTACCTCGCAACGCTCCACAACCAGGATTTAAGGTACTCTTGTTCAGTGTGCCTAACTGGGTCCCTGTAATTGGCCTACACTCCATTCCAGTCGGCCTGAACTTGTGACTTTGTCCCGGTTCTGCACAACCAGATATTCACAGTTGGCGCTTTGTGCTTTTTGACACTATTTTCACTGAAAACTTTAAATCTGCATCTCTCTGGTTCTCTTGATTGGATTTTTGTTGTTTTGGTCTTGTTTTATTTATTAAAAAGTACTTTATGTTTCTAATCTGGTGTGGAATCTTATTGTGGTGTGTCTTCACTGTGTTACTGTTTGAAGTATTGCTCAAATACTTTACACATTGTCTCTGTGTTATGCCTGACTGATCTGAGCCAAGCTACCCGAGGGTTGAGCTCAGGTTAATTTAGGGTTTGCTTGTGACTTCACCCTGACAAGAATTGCGGTACCTGCTTGAGAAGGGTATCACTCCTCTCAACCAATAAACTAATTTTATACATTGCACTAATGCACTTTAAAAATAAACAGGGGAATGGATTAGGGTTGGGGAGCGGGTGATTGACGAGGCAACATTTAGGGAGGGATGGCAGGAGAGAAGGATGCTGGTGGGGTAGAGAATGACACGTGAGAGACAATGTAGAACCACACTGACAACTGAGGGTGGACGGGCGGTGAAGCACAGAGACAATATTGGGTGGGTGGGCAGGGAAGCTCATGGGCAACAGAAGTTATGCATATAAGTAAGCACATTGACAATGCATGATGGGAAAGCACATGGACAATGGAGGGTGGAAGGGTTTTGATGGGGAAGCACTTGGAGAATGGAGGGTAGGTTTGGGTGATGGGGAAGCCCTTGGCCAAAGGTAGGGGTTGGGGGATGCAGCAGTGATAATGAAAGGTATGCGAGTGGGGAGGAAGCTAGAACAGCAACTGCGGGAGGAAGGGCAAGGGGAAAAATACACAGGTGAGAAAGAGGCTGACAAAATGTAAGATGCCACCAGAAGAAATATACTTTGTAAGTCAGTCCTCAAACACACGTCCAAGGCCTCTCTTAGGATCTTAGGTTATTTGACCAGAATAGAGGTTGCAGGAAATGCTTTCTTGCTGTCAGAGATTTGGGACAAAGAAGACTTTAGTAATGGACCATTTTTTACATAGGATAAAACCCATAGAGTTCCCATATAAATTTTACATAAAGTCATCTCTTTAACTCAGATGCTAACTGGTCCAGATAAGGTTCATAAGTGCTTTAGGATTTGACTAACAAATACAAAAATATCAGCTTCCCTTTACCAGTTGTTTTGAGAGAGCCCTGAGAGCAGTTTCTCAAAACTGCTTTTTAGGTCGAGCCTGGGCAGCGCATGCACTGCTCTGCGAGGCATGCAGTATTCAAGTATGGACTTGAAGCTCCGCCCACTCTACGCCCATATTTCTCATTGGCTTGTGTCATTGTCCTTTGTAAATGCTGGCTTCTGATTCGTTAATAGGCTTGTTAGTGCCTCCTTAGTACCGCCTTGTCTTCATTTGCAACCTCCCATTAGGAATAGCCCTTTTACTTCTGTTTTTATATGGTATGTCTTATTTAGTCTGTAAGCACTATTTTCTTTAATGAGTTTCTCCTACTGCAGGCACGACATGCTTTCCTGCGACATTCATGAAATAGGTCTCAATTTAGCTATTGGCATTGTAAATGATAAATGCCTTTTATTTATGTGTTAATTATCAAAACAGATAAATAAAAGGCATTGTCATCTACAATGCAATAGCTTAAACTCTTGCAAATGCGAGACCTGTTGCATTGCAAATGCTTGTTAATTGTTGTGATATCAGATTTGGAGATTAGACAGTGTGGGTCTAATAATCGATCAAGCCAATATTATTTAAGGCTTGTTAGACATGGGGGCGTGCCCAAGATGGCGACGTGACAGACATGCTCTGCTGAGCTCTGTCCCGGGTCCACCTGAAATCCTGCAGTTATCATCTGGATCCTCGCCGACCTCACCCTTGAGACCTGCTGGGGGACCAGAAAGTGTGGCGGGCTAAACTACAGGCCTGATTGCCTGGGTTGAATAGCTGACGGGGAGCCGCCGGAGACCGTTGGTGCCTTGACCCAGCGCGAGGCCACGCCTGTGTACATGTGAGGGGAAGCAGAGGTGGCCAGAGTATCTAAACCATCAGGCCCTATGGGCCTGGGCTGGGAACTGGTGTATGTTGCTGTGCGTCACCCCTTAACCCGAATTGAGGGGAACGGGTGAGGAGCGATGAGCTCCGTCACCAGCAGGCACCTGTAGCAGGCAGCACAGACCCATTGATTTGGAACTGCTGTTGGGTCTGCCTGATGGCGCCGGGGGGACTGGAGATTGGGCCAGGCTGGCGGGAGTGCCATGGGAGCTGCGTAGACTTCCACATCCTGAACTGTTGTGTTGGTGAATTGTTGCTGCAATTGAGGGCCCCTGAAGGTGCTCAGGCCTAAACTCTAGGCTTGGCCCTTAAATGTGGGCCTATTGCATGGACACAGAGGAAAAAGTGTTTGAGTGGCTTCGGGACCTGGTACTGCACATTTGACCCTCTGGAGGGGCCCTGGGAGTCTAAGCACTAGTGACTGGGAGGGAGCTCATGTTTGATATTTGGCCACACAAGCTCCTGGTGCCGCTCTGAAGTACACTCCTGAGTTGGTGCACCGGATTGTAACTTTTTGGCGATTTGCACCCTGGCTGCCTCATGTACATTAACCCGTTGGACCCGAGACGGTGGATGGTGGCGAGCAGGGGTGGCATTTGGGACCCCTCTGTTTTGGCCTGAATCCCTGTCTGGTGTGGTTGGTCTGTCCTTGGCTGTGGCCTGCTCGTTCTGGTCCATGTGGCGGGCAGAAGAGCCCACAAGAGCGACTACTGATTGCATTGGCGATCTGATGGGGGTCACCCTCCACCTTGCTACTCAGTTCAGACTGCAAGGGGGGTGTAGTACCTTCTGGGGGCCTGCTGCAACCGCTTGCTCAACAATATCGTGTCCTCTTGCCTCTTGCCCTACCCGATGACATGATGGTGAGACACAAGGGTGCCAAGAGCCAGAATCTGAACATATAGACGCTGCACCGCTGGCGGGCTCCTTGGATCAGAACATGGACGCCATGACACACCTCAATGCCACCCTCCGCAGCCACTATGCGCAGTTTGAGAAGGTACTGCAAGCTATCCTGGATACGAACGCCACCCTTGGAGGCCAAGATTGATACGGTCCTGCTAGATGTCAACCTGCTAAGGGTGGATCACCGCAAGCTGGTGGGGAGGGTGGATGATGCTGAATCGGCCCTGACCTCCATGCGGCCTACTTTACAGACCCTTCAACCCCAAATACAGGATCTACGGCTGGAAGTCACTTATCTTCACCGTCGGGCGGAGTATGAGGAGGGTTGTTCACGTGGGAACAATGTTTGCTTTCTTGGCTTGCCCGAATCCTCTAAAGGTCCTACGGTGGAACTGATCTTGGAGGACAGGTTGAAGACTACGGTTCTGGATGGTAGAATGCCAAAGTTATTTTCTGTGGAGAGGGCGCACTGCATACTGTGCAGTTCCCACCTTCTGGAACCTGTCCAAGACCAGTAATTGCTTGCCTTCCAAAATATAGGGACAGAGACTTGATCTTGGAATTGTTCCGATCCAAAGGCCCCTGGCAATACGAAGGTGCCAGCATAATGGCATACCCAAATTTATGGCGGATGTGCAACAAAAACGCAACTCTTATGCCGCGGTTAAGTGGAAACTGCATGAACTTTCTCTGAAACATGCTCTGCTGTATCCAGCCAAGCTCACGGTGGTGGATGACGACTGTACTCAGTTCTTCTCTTCCGCTGAAGATGTATGGCCTGGCTGCATACTAAAGGCTTGACTACGGACACCGGTGTTGATCACTTGTCTGATGACTGGATAACACCTAAACCGTGCCTAAGGAGGCACAAGAAGACAGTTCATCACCCCTCTCTGGAACAAGTATCAAGGGAACAGGCGCAAGCTGTGGGGGAGGCCTCACAACTTGGGACTAATCCTTTTGCAGTGCTCAGCCAACAGCACCTCTCGGATAATAGCTCAGTGGCAAGCTGCTCCGGGGCCTCTTTGGAGACAATGGCTAAGTGTCTGGTCGTAACACCTTGAATGGGTGATGACCTGCTCTGATGGATATGAAGCCCTTCTGTTTTTTCTTTTTGCTTCATACCTGTCACTCACAACATTGGCCGCCTTGTGGAGACGGCTGCATTGGTTGGATCCTGGCCAGATGACAAGACCACGACAGCAGGCACTATGGATGGAACCCTGCAGTCACAAGTGCGCCATGCCTGTAGGGCTTGCGATATGGGCTGGGTTTCTTGAAAAGGTTCTTTTTCATTGGAATTGTTGTTATTTGTGTGGGCATTATAGGTCAGGGAAATGTACTCTTATTTTTATACTATGTTGTATATGACAAGTGGAATCAATATGGTGGTTAATGGTTATACAGAAGAGGGCATTGCCAACAGTAGGCTACCTTTATCCTTCAGCTGAGTGCCAATTGCTCTATACATGGGGCACTTACAGAACTATAATACAGCTCAGGGGGGAAACACTCCTACACACAGGTACACATGGGCGCTCTGATACACGACATTGCTCCCTGATATAATTTAATAACGTGGAGCGTGCGCGGCATGGCCAATCCATCCAAGCGATATAAAATGCATGCATATATTAAATGCTGCCATGTACATGTTGCAATTTTACAGGAAATGCACTTCACACATGGTGAATTAGGCAAGGTGAAGGAGAATTGGAGGGTACAAGTTTATGGCACTGTATCATCAGCCTATGCCAGGGGAGTGCTGGTATGGATAGCCCCGGGAGTCCCTTATGGATTCCCACAGGATTGATGAGGGGGGTCGTTTCGTGATTTTGGAAGGCCATCTGGATGGGCTGCCATTCACAGTGGTGGGCATATACCCTCTAACTTTGGGCAGTCGGCCTTTTTTGATGATATTACCCTAGCAATACTGTGAGATCCCTTGGGATGTGGGGCGCCGATTACAATTGCTTGCCCGATATGGACAGGGATCGGTCTGTCCCTCTCCTTCAGGGGGCTGCGAGTATACGAACTGCGCAGCACTTTAGGAAGTGGATGGCTCGCAACCGTCTGCATGACTCATGGCGTTTGCTTCACCCCACAGTGGATGAGTATTCCTTCTATTCACTGGTCTATTGTATTCATACGAGACTGGACCTTTTTCTTTGCAGTGACTCTGTGGGAGGGCGGGTCATGGGAGTGGGGTATTTGGCACACATGTTATCAGACCACTGTCCGTTACTGGTCACAGTCCACTGGGGGAGACCGCAACTCCAGATTCCAACCTGGAGGCTTTAAAATGGAGGCCGTCCTAGACCCACCCTTTAAAGAGGACCTATCTACCCAGATTGCCACCTATTTTGAGCTGTATAGGGAGACATCACTAACTAGAGCAGTGGAGTGGGACACCCACAAAGTTGTTGCGAGAGGCCATTGCATGTGGGCGACGTGGGAGATCCTCAAGGTCTTAACCACATTACTACTCACAATGGAAAGGGAGATGCGGACATTAGAAAATGGGACAGTCCACTGGCCGGGCGAACCAGATCAGTTGCATTCCTTACTTTGGGAGCTGAGACAGTCAGAGACACGGCTGGGGAAACATGATTACAGACGACGTCTTGTTCTCAGGCACAAAGAGGTGGATTGATCAGGTATGCTATTAGCTTAGCTGGTGAAGAAGATCAGCAGCGACCTCTGATTTGCACTATTCAACTACCTTATGGCGCAGTGGTCAATACACAGACACTGTTTTTACTTAGCACAGATAATAGAAGAGTTAAGGTTTTTGGATTAGCTAAATTCCTGATGGCCCTATGGATTAGACGCTCGAAGTGCAATGTGTAATTTATTTAGCTGACTGTTTTTATGGATTTATGTGTTCCTTTCCCCCTTTTTAGTATTGATTTGTTTTAAACTATTTATCTGTTTGAAATTAAATGAATTATCTATTATATGTATTTTTATGTATTTTTATGTATATATGGGATTATATGTTTTTAACAGGATATCCCCCTACAAATTTAAGCTGTACCCTCTTGTCAATCGATCTTTTGCCCTTTTGCTCTCAGGAAGGCAGCTTTGCTAATTTAAACAGTTTTTAGTATGTCCTGAATCACGCTTTATGAAATCTCTGTGATCAAAATTAAAGTTATGATGATGATGACATCACCCAAATATTCAATTTTTGTTGAATCTTTGTATCTATGTATAATATCATTATCAAGAATTTTAAAATACATTTTGGCTGATGAGTTGTCCATAGTCTAACCCAATAAAGTATAGGTTTTAAATGAACTTCCGACTCAATACTAGTTATACCCAATTCTTACCTTAATGCTTCCATTGGTGTACTTGGTCATAGGCACAGCATCTGTTGTAGAAAGCGGATCTCATTTTTCTGTAGCTCAGGTACCTACCTGTCTGTAGCCCCAAAATTCTGCTCCATGCAAGGCTTCTGCTACTGCTGTCATATACTATAATTACAGCATGGATTTTTCTGAATCACTGACAAAGTTAATCTTGCAGCACAAAACGAGTCCTGGATTTTGACTCATTTTTGTAGCCTTTTTCTCCAATTGGTCCAGCCATGATCATTTATGGTCGAACTAAATGCCTTGGAAGTTAAAGGCATAGACGTGTTCAAAAGCTTTTCTCTAGCATGATACATTCTCTTCAACTGAACTTTCAGATTCAGGGCCAGATATTCTGTTTTGTTGACATTGATGTCAAGTTTTTTTATGTCACTAAAACCTTTGAATCTCTTCAGTAGGCGATGCATTGCTAGCTCTGTGTGTGCCATCAGTGCTACGTCGTCAGCGAATAGAAGGAGGGGAATTTCTCTTCTCCTTTTACAGGAACATCTAGGTTTAGGTCCAAAAGGAACCTTTCCATATTGTTTATATACACATTGAATAATGTTGGTGCTAATACACAGCATTGACAGACTCCAAGTTGTACTGGGAAGCCTAATGTACATTTACCCTTTTGGCCATATCTTACCCTGGCTGTAGTCTCATGCTGGAGATGTTGCAGAAGGTTATTTTGGGTCCCTTGACCTGTCACAGTACACCACAGAAGATTTTTACTGACTGAGACAAATGCCAGTTTTAAATTATGTGAAATAAAGTCTCATGGCCTGGTCATTCGTCCCATCTCCTTTTCTGAAGCAGCTTGGAAATTTGACAGAATTTCCAAAAATAACAAAGTTATTGATAATTCTCTGTATTTGGGCGTGAACCTTTTTTTAAAAATGGGAATTATAATTGCTGTTCTCCAGGAACTAGGGACCTTCCCTAATGTCATCGCTACATTAAGTGCAGCTTTTAAGAGTGGTGCCCAAAATAGAATATTCAATCAGAAGATATCAGTGGATTTCTGTTCAGTCCTGGGGCTTTATAAGCTTTTTGGCTATAGATTGCCTTATTTACTTCACTTTCAGTAGATTTTAAATCCATTACTGTGCTTAGGGGATATTTCATTTGAAGTTCTTTATCATACTGTTCCATTAGAACTTGAGGTTTGATATGAAGAAGAAAAGGTTCCAGACAATGTTCAGGGGCAATTCATGTGTCCATTTGTGAGGAAATGCACTTGCAGGCACAACTAAGTACCAAAATGTGTATTACGCTTTGTCGTTGTTGGCTCTTTTTGTGTTTTAACAGAAACCTATAGCCTTTCCTTAGATCCCATTGGATTTAGATGCCTTCTTCTCAGAGCGTCTCTTAATGCCCATTTCTCCTTTAGACGTTCATCGTCGTATCATTCCAAGTTTTCCTTTTTAATTTTTACAGAAGTTATGAGGATTATATATTTGTGTCTTAGTCGTGGGACCAGGTTTATTAGAGCCTCAAATGTATGCAAGGGTTCAGCTGCCATTCCTGGATTTTCTTCTAGGTTAATGGTCAGTTCGCATTTGTGAAGACTTCTTCTGAAATGGAATTCTGGGTGGTCGAAGTACTACCAGATTGAGATTTTATTGCCATATTGTGGGATATCAAGTGAGTGTCTACTTTGTAGTGCATAAATTTTGGATCCTGCATAAAAAGTGATACAATTAATGGGCCATGATCTCTTTCAAGTCATCCTTCCACATGCATCTCAATAACAAGATGCCATGATTCAATGCTGATTAACACATAACTTATCTGGCTTGCATAATTATTTACTCTATAGGTTTCCCGTGGTGGGGTGTCTGATATAGTTTGTCCGTTTAATTAGTGGCAATCACAGGATGCCATCATTGAGGTGAATACATTTTCTTACTTGGCCCCTCTAAATTTTCTGCGGCTAACACAGATATGCCCCATGCAATTTTCTCTTCAATGGTGACTCTCTCAGACATTGAGACGTGTGGTTTAATATTAAAATCAATGCAGATCAGAATTATGATGGTTATTCTGTTTGAGTCAACCTCTTTTATTGTTGAATGCATTTGGGTGTTTGCACATTCTAGAGCTTTCAATAACTGGCCCCTCCCATTTTTTTGTCCAGAGTCAGATACACATTAAATATATTGATATTCATGGAGTCATTTCTCAGAGTAAAGTGATATTTGTTGTTGTTTACTGTGACATTTGTTTGGACCCTAGAAGCAAGTGTGACTGAGATCCATGTGATTAATCCTATTCTTGGTCTGCTCTTTGATGGCTTGATTGCTGAGACACAGTAAGGAGTAAAACCATCCACTGCCAGTTCTTCCAGAGTCCGCGCTTCCTAGAAGGAACAGATCTCAAAAATGTTTATGAAGGTAACCCAGTCTTTATTGTCTATTTTGTGTTATACCCAGTGATGTTCCAGCTTACTAATGTTCGTGGTGAGAACAAATGTCAGGCAGGGCCTATTTCTTATTACTGGTTGTTCTTTGAGTGCTGATAGGGCTGTGGACAACCAGTCCCAGTCATTACCCTTTCCCCTTCATTTACCTCGTTGACAGTTCTTATTTGTTATTAGCATCATTTCTGTTTCTCCTATTTGGTGAGATTTAGGTCAGTCCAGATGGCATAATTAGTTGTGGGTCTATTTATTGTTCTAAAAGCCACTTTAGAATTATGGGTATCATGCTTTACGTTCTGTTTTCCTATTTGCTCCAGGATCCTGGGGTATAGCTCCTCTGTGCTTATGAAGACTTTATTGCCCCACTCAGCAAGTGTATCTTCACTGGCCAGAATTGTCTTTGCCAAGATGTAATGCGACCATAGGTTCTCTGTAGGTTCGCTTCGCTCTTTCAATCTAATTTCCTGACATTTTACTGATAAAATATCCTCTGAGCAAACATGTTTCAGACTTTGCAATGTCTGGATTATTTTCAAGATGTTGCCCCTATTCAATATATCATGGCTTCCTCTAGATGAGTACAATGGTGTAAAAGAATTCTGTTGGTTATGATATCTGCTCTTCCACTCCTCAAATGGGCAGGTACTCTGCAGGGGTCAGTGTTTCATCTTTCTCAACAAGCTTCAAGCTTTAATCCGTTATTTGTTATTCTCAAAGTTGAAAGGAATGCCTGTGACATCCCTCCTATGTTGGTCTTGTCTGTATAATCACCTATATAATCTTCTTCCCCATGGCGAAGAATAACTTCAGTATTTCGTGATTTTAAGGGAAATACACGTGGAATAAGTCATCTGCACCAAACTATAATGGTAAAGTTGCTGGCAGTATACTTTTCTCATCAATATGGACAGTTTCAAATGACTTTTTTGGCAAAAGTGTTCCTTTCAGTCTGACCTTATCAGATCCTGCTTCCGGTGTTGCGGGGATTCTGCACCTACACAGAACTATGCGCAGGAAAACAGGACCTCGTTGTATAGGGGTTTCCCAACCTACCACCTTAGTGCCCAAAATCCCAAAACCGACTAGCTAGAGTGTCTCATTCATTCTCCTCCAAAATCGAGAAGCCACAAATGATTAGACAACCCAGAACACAACACTCCCGACTCTCTCAGGAATCACGGTGGCAAGACATACTCTTTCGCTCACTCACTCGTAGTTGTCCACAGATAAGAATTGGCAGAGTCACTGTAATAGTTCAAATGTTTATTTTAACTATCGTGCTCTATAATACAGTATACGAGCCACTACCAGCAGCAAAATGCATAGACTCAGAACAATTAGCATTGTTACAATACCATAGAGTACAAAGGGGGATGTCATTATATAAAGACAGTGGAAAAAAGGACTATAAGGCCTAACCACCCTCCCCTTGACTGGAAGAAGTTTATTATAAAAAAGAAGATCTCTGGGCTTTGTCAGCAGACCCCATACCTTAAAGCCTAGATGTAAGGTTTACATCATAGGAACAGCATAGCTCTTCTCCATGGAAAGGGCTCTCTCCAAGTGTGAGTTAAAACAACATGCATACCCGTAATATCAAAGCACGAGTCTCCAGCAATGCAGCTGTGTTTAGCATGTTATGTCTAGGTGCTAGGGACTGACCCGAACAGAATAACAAGGGGCATTGTTTATCGACCTTGCACATCGTTTTCAGACTAAACTCCAGGAACTTAGCAGAGAACGCGAAAAGCAGACAGTTCTCATGTGAAAGGCATAAATAGAGTCTTGCAAAATAAAGTCATGTAGTAATGTGCGCAGAAGCAGCATCATGGCAGCAAAGCTCATGCTAACTTAGCAATGTCGAGAATGACCCTAATGGCCATATAACACCGTCAGCCCTAAGACAGCATTTGTTTTGTTGGTGGAGGTGGAGTTTGCTTCTTCTCATTCATATTCTACAGTCTTATCCTAGAGGATTTGGTTGTCATACATTTTTGCTTCATTATCTCGTGAACTAGTTGGAATTCTCAGAATATGGGTATATAGTCTACACTTCTTGTCGCATAATCCTGGATGGGGATTCTCAAAGCAATTTTGCTTATTCACCAGTCTCTCCCCCTGTGGGGGTGGAGTTTCTGATTGCTTTAAATCTTCAGTGCTTGACTTGTTTAACTTCGCCTCTGTATAGAGCGGTGGCTTCATGACATTTTTTAATTCAATCCGCCTTTCTTCTTTAGCTTATTGCCATATTCAGTTTTGAAGTATACAAAAAAGTGATGGACTAAATGCTTGAATTAATCTCAGCCACTGGTAGTTACTCTGGGCTGCATCCCAGTCCATTATTATTTTGCACACCATGACACCTCAGTTTGGGTCCAGCCACATACAAACCTGTCTTGACCCTGCTCCAATAAGAGCAGTCCAGCCTGAATCGCCAAGGCAGGTCCTCCCTAAACCTGAACACAAGCAACCCAAGACTGGTTTTGCCATCATGAGGGCTACTCAGATGGGTCTAGCTTGGTTTCAGTTCCACAGTGTGCATGGGATCCACATCTGGGCATACCCGTTCTAACCTAGGCTATCACACTAAATGTACTAAAAAAGTGAGGGATGGAATGCTCACCCTTGGGTAAATGCTCTGGGCTGCATCCTAGTCCATCGTGATTTTGCACAGCATGCAACTTCAGTTTGGACCCAGTCATATGCAAATCAGCCTTGACCCTGCTCCAATAGGAACAGTGCAGCCCAAACTGCCAGGCCAGGTCCTACATGAACTATAACACAAGCAACCCAAGGCTGGTTTTGCCCTCATTAGGGATCATCAGTCGGGTATAGCTAGGTTCCAGTGGAACACTGCGCACTGTACCCACATTTGGGCATACCCATCCCACCAAGGGCATTGCACTGAAGTATACAAAAAAGTAATGGATGGGATTCTTGAATTAATCTCAGTCACTGTTAATTACTCAGGGCAACATCACCAGTCCATCATTATCTTGCACATCATACTACCTCAGGTTGAACCCAACCATATACAAATCAATCTTGGCCCGGCTCCAGTAGGAACAGCCCAGCCCGAGCTGCCAGGCAAGGTACTTCCTCAACCAGAACACAAACAAACTAAGACCGGTTTCGCACTCATTAGAGTTCATCAGTTGGGTATAGCTTGGTTTCAGTGGCATAGAGTGCACCGGACCCACATCTGGGAATACCCAAAAATTGCACTTAAGTATTCAAAATAGAAATGCATGAAATGCTTGAACTAATTTTAGCCACTGGTAATTACTCAGGACTACATCCGAGTCCATAGTTATTTTGCATACCATCCCACCTCAGTCTCTCCCATGCTATATGCAAATCATTCTTGACCGTGCTCCAGTAGAAACAGTCCAGTCTGAACTGCTAGGCCAGGTCCTCCCTGAACCGGATCACAAGCAACCAAAGACCGGTTTTGCGCTCATTAGGGTTCATCAGTCTGGTATAGCTTGATTCCAGTGGTACAATGATTAACACTGGCAGAGAACACCAGTGCAGACTCATGGATTTCTGCATACTTTATAATGATGAAATCCTTTTTGCAGGCCTGATTTCTCCGAGCCTGAGCCATAGAAAATGCTGTGCATAAGGTATTAAAGGTGACACTTTGTTTGATGGCAAGCAGGCACAAACAGATTCTGGCTGCTAAAATGTGATCAACATCTGAGTAGAGCCTTTCTGCACACTGCAAAGGTCTGAACTCTTTATATTTTCACTGGAATACTTTCAACTAGTCCCAGGTGGAAAATGTCCCAATAGTCAGATGGAGGCAGGACGCATATCAACACTACCTGTGCATGGCATTCTCGTGGGAGGAATGGAAGAATCATTCCCAGTAGTTATAAGGTGTGCCAGTTGCCAGCTCAGACTGCAGCACCTTGGGCTGTGAAAGTCAGTTTCTCCTCAAGAGTAACACCGATTGAATTGACTTTTCCAGTAGGCAGAGTGGTTTCTCCTAAAGATAAAGGATATGTGCTGCCATGCCACCGATTCGTGTTGGTCGCGTTTATCTTGAGAATATGTTTGCCATCCATTCTTTGACCCCTTTTAGGCACTCAATTAAATTAGTTGTAGATGTAGAAGTGTTAATTTTTAGGCAAATAATAAGCTGCCTATCATCAGCATAGGAGAATACAAACATCAGAAGTTGGAGCAGTGGCCACACATATGTGTTGAAAATCATGGGTTACAGAAAAGAGACCTGAAGGAGGGCACATGTGTCGGGTCTAATAGTGGATTGGGAATGCGGCAGCGAGACAGCTCAGATTCCATTTTCTAGAAACGAAGCAAATCAATTTTCCACTGTCCCCGAGGTTGCCTATCTCTTTTAGGTTGCGCTTGAAAATGGGGAGATCAACCATATTAAATGCAGCTGAAAGATCCAACTGCACACAGCGGGCACCCTGATCCACTATAGTTCTTATCACATCAGGTGCTTGTGCCAGGGGCATTACTGCGCATGCCCTGGGTGAAACCCCATTTGTCTCTGGTCTAGACGGTCTGACATTTATAGGAATAATGGAAGTTGTTTTGCTACTATAAGTTCAGTCAGTTTGCAGAGTGCTGGCAGCAGGGTAATGGGTTAGTAATTTTTTGCTTTGGTTGCCCTTGAATGTATTTAATCAACAACACAGTAACCACTCTTGTTTTCCACTCAGGAGTACCAAGCTAGAGTTTAACGAGAGGTAGACTGTACTATGAGAGCTGGAAAAAGTATTGAGGCACAGGAGTGAAGAAAAATGACAGATCATCAGTAGAACCAGATTTTATTTTCTTCCAAATTAGTTCAATTTTCCCCATTTTTTTAATAGCAAGCTTTTGCAGCATGATCCTTTGAGCACAATTACTTTTGACCTCGCTTTGAATTCCATTCCAAGTTACCTTGACATCAGGGACAGCTTAAGGATTCTGGAGACCCTGGGCCAAACGTATTTTGGGGGGCCCCTTTTTGGAACAGCTTTTAATTTATGATCCAGTTTTAGCTATTTCATGCCGTCTTTGATCCGCTCTCTGACAGGCACACTGGTCCTATTTCTAAATATGTTTACATGTAATATTCAGGGATAGTGAGCTGTGTTTTCAATATTGTAACACAGCAGCACTTTAGTAATATTACTGCAAATAATCTCTGTGCCACCGTTCCATTTCTCATATATAATGTCCTGTTTTGATCTAATAAAGACTTTTTTATGCATGTTGCATGAAACATAAGCACAACATTTCTCTGCAAAATGTCTGTAATGGACTCTCACACATCACCCACATTAAAAATAAATTAAAGGAAACCGTATTTAAAACAATCTGTTTAAGAATTATTCAAGGTCATCAGGGCAAGACTCTCTGCAGAACAGAGCGGGCTCTATCAGGGGGCCCCTGAAAGGCTGGGGCCCTGGGCCAGAGCTCACTTTGCCCATGCCTTTAAACGTCTCTGCTTGACATCATGCAACCCTTGAAAACCAAGAACCACTCACGAAGAAATCAATACTGATGAACTAGTGGCTAAGGAACACCAGTGGCACTAAACCAACTAGAAGGGATCATAGAGCAGGAGCAACACTAAAAAACATACACAAACCAACTCTCAGTTTCTATGAATACACTGTCAAAAAAGAACCATAAGTCCAAAAGAGAGCAATGAACAGTACCTCTCTTTGTCTAGTTCCAGTATCTTGAAATGAGTAGTATACTGTCTTTTGCAGCACATTTACAGAGGAAAACACTTGCATGCAGTAATTGATGCAACAAACAAGAATGGATTAAACAAGACCCAACTGGCCACCTGCTGAGACAAAAATATATATGGATGAATAAATCCTCAAATACGCAAAAATGCTTGCAAAAGCCATGGTCCTGCTAGAATCCATGTCAGCACCATGCAATGTGTCATACGTATCTCTTATTCGTACGTAGAGATGAACTGAAGAGTGATTGGAAAGACCATCACAGTAAGAACTGAATCATCCTCAATGGTACACTGAGTTGGTGGAATGACATTTGTTTGAAGACTTGAAGACAACATAGCCAAGAGTCCTGGCTGGACTGTGAAGTATATTCAACCTTGAGCTAAACTTTTCCCTGTCATAGTCTTGTCAACAATATCTTAGTCGAATTACATGCTTTTGTGTATCTCTCTTCCTTTAGTTTTTCTGTGCTACTTGTTTTGATCTTTTAGCAGATTAAATCCAGGTACATAAAAGGTGGTCGACATTGTACAAAACACAGCTGCAATAACGAAGGTTTGAAATATTTTTTCTCAGCCAGAGAAATATTTGCAAAAGAGAACAGTATGCATGGTACTCTGCGGGGATGTTTAATCGCAAGGGCATTTCACCAGGTCAGGTGACCAGTTATTAATGGTGGGAAAACTAATTAGATGATGGAAAATATCCATCCGAAACAAGGTCAACACGAACCTGTGGCGCGGGTTGTACACCTTAACTAGATAAAGTTGCATGTGGTAACTGGTCAGGATCATCTGATTCCTCAAAACCGAAGGTTTCATAATTTTGGAAGATAATCTAGTTTTCTCTAGTAATGATATACACTTCAATTTCAGGGCTTTTCTTTGGACAGTAATAAGGCTCTCGGGGTGGTCAAAATACTCGGAATGGCCGATATCTGTCAGACAATTGTGCACAAATTTAAGCCAGGGAATATTGAGAGCAAAAGTAGATCTAAGGCCGTCAACAATAATGGAACAATTCAAAGAGGTGTGTTCGGATGACCAGATTTTATGCCAGAGTAATACTGGCTGGATCCTAATCAAATCTGCTATATAAGGGGCTCCTAATTCAGAATGACAAACATAGGTTGGACTGCTTTTCGGGAGGGCAAGGAGATTCCTTAAATAGGCATTTTCTTCCAGTTGGAGAATGTCAATCTTCCCATATCCCCAAAGCCCGGACCCGTACATAGCAGTGGGTCTACATTTGGCCTTAAAGATGGTTTGTTTATCCAAAAATGACATTCAAACAGTTGAAAAATGCTGTCCTTCGGACTCTAAGAGTTAACAATATGATACTAACTGACTTTTATCCAGTTAGAAAAAGCAAAATAAATAAAGGAATAATCCCCTGTAGGAAGGCGGAGTATTATGTGGTGATGCTGGTTAGGCTTCACCATGCAATACTCTCATGATATCCCAAAGACGCTCCTTGGATTCACAATAATAAATCCTTAGCTCAGTCCTGGTAGTGTGGCAAAGAACAGTCAGGCTTTACTAGAGGAACATGTGCTCAGCATTTCAGAGTACCAACATCGCTGATAAGTAATTGACATGGCTCGAAAGAAATCCGACACCAATTAATAAAAATAAAGCTGATTTTGATATAATTTTAGACAGCAAAATGAAGTAAATCAGGTATGTATAACCGGAGTTATGGATTTTAGAAACAAAATTAAATCAGTACAAAACAGTACTGCAAAACTTTATCATTGCGATCAAAGGGAAAAGCACTGGTGACAATCAGTCACTTGCAGGTTGAGTTGCGTGGAACCCAAGGAGGGTAAAGGTGATGCAGGTCCCAGGACCAAACCAAGATAGTCAGTTCAAATTTACCTGGCTCGAGAAACCCAGATGCATAATTGTTCTGACTGTACTCGATGCTGAAGTGGAAGCTGCGTGAGAGCTGATTTTACCACTTACACAGTGCTGATGGGCAACAGGGTACAAAAGGTCAACAATTAAGTCACTGCAGTTGTCGGATGAAGGTTTTGTGGAGTTCCCTGGTGGCACAACGCCGAGTAACTGGCTTCCAACAAGCCTTGGTAGTGGTAAGCCAGTGCTTAATTTGAGCCAGTGCTTTCCGGTGCTCAGCACCGGCACTTAATTAGTTTCAGGTGCTCGGCACCGGCACCTAATTGTCAACACCATACTTGGAACAGTCCACCACATGGTGGCGCTGCTCATCTAATTTAGAGATGAGCAGAACAATGGTAGTTTAGACTACAATATACATTAAAATTGCGAATACCTGCCTCCCCAGCCATTCTTTTAGCTTTGGGGACCTGGAATAATCTGAACTGTTGCATTTACATGCGAGAGAGATGGTTAGTAGTTCTTTTGGCAGCGATGACAAGGGCGATGGGTGGTGCAAGCTGCAGTGGCCTCCTGGTCAGAGCCCTGGCACTTAATATTTTACAAATTAAACATTGTGGTAAGCACAGATGAAGGTTAATTCCAACACGGTAGCCGCCTTAAACTTCATGGAGGTCAGGACTATGTTTCCCACAATGCACTAGACCATCTACTTCTGGGCAATCCCTTGGAGGAGCCAATGGCCAGCGATTCCTTGGTACGTTCTTTTTAACTGCGGTTGTAGGGGACTAGTGCCACTAGTCCAGGGGAGACTGGTGATGCCTTTGGCTCTCACAGGGTTCCCTCTGGAGGAACCGAGCTTTGGTCCAGGACGAGTCGCAGTCATGCAGTTCCAGGAAGGTTGCCACAGGTGCAGAGTATCAAGTCTTTGGTTTGTACGTCTCTTCTTGTGTCTTGTAGCAAGTCAGATCAGAACTGAGGTTCTTGTGTCAGGTGTACTTCAAAAGTACATAGAGGGTCCCTGACTGACTGGATATATTTGGAGAAGGGGGCAGGGAAAAATACACATAGCAAACAGAAATAAATACTTCTCCAAATCTTCATATAGCAAAAACAGTACGTCTATGGTATACAAAAGCCATAAGTCAGACCAGTTGAATGTAAAATCTATTCATTTTGAGTACAAAAATATTTTTTTATTCCTTTTTTAAAATAAGAGCCATAGCACAGATTGTTGTGATATTACCTTGACATCTATATATACATAATTAGTGACCACCACAAGAAAAAACGGACAATACAAATATTCAATCTAAATACAGCACAAGAAAACACATAACCAATTGCAGAACAATGAAAACAGAAAACACATATCAAAAAATACGTAACAATAATCACATAAACATTCAAAAACAAACAGGTTCTAAAAATTGTTACTCATTGTGATAACAGTTATAGTACAACAAGAATGGTACTGGTATAGCATGTATTAGAACAGATGAACAGAAATGCGCGGCTCTTGTGTCAGGTGTAGCCCTTAAATCCTAGATTTATGGACATAAAGGGCGTAGGTGCAAGAGGCCAATGGGCTACTAGTCCCAGGGGCTAATACGCCCCTGACGTGACCACATCCAGAGTTGTAGGTCACCTTTTTTACCAGAACACACTATTCTACCACTTTTAAAAATGGCAAAGTCTTCCTTAGCTGAACAGACCAGGTAGCCCACCCCAGCGGTGTGGCTAGCCTTCTGTGTACGTTGCTACTTCACTAGCCATCCTGTCAGGGAGGGAGGTGTGACCTTCTTCCCATCAAAGCTATTGTTTCTAACTCCTGGAAGAGTTAACACCTCCTGTCAGGGGGTCAGATTCCTGTCTTGGCAACAGCAGTCGCGGGCTGGCAGCCAGAGCACAGGAAAGGCTGAAGCCCCAGATGGGCAACCTGTAAGGTAGCCACCTGGGTGCATGCCACATCGTCCTTGACACAAGATTTGTTTCTGGGGTGATGAGGCGCATTGTTTGATATGAAACACAACATATTTAGGAGGTACCATGATGGAGCTGCCAATCTCGGGTTTGCCCACGTGCCAGCCCATGTTATCCTATGGACCGTCTATCACTTATAGCGTCTTTTAATGATAAAGGCCACTATAGGGACAAGCTTGCACTTACATGTCCACACCCTTAATATAAGGCACAATGCCTCCTGGGCTTAGGAGGCATTCCTTAGAGGTGACTGGCATATATTAAAAATCATGCATTGACTTCGCCACACATGGTGAGGGCAAAGTGGAGTTCGAGCAGTTTGCAATGCTCCTGCAGTCTGCAATGGCAGGCCTGCTATCAGTAGTTTACCTGGGTGCCACTCAGGGTGGCACAAACAGTGCTTCAGGCCCTAGTGACCGCTTTAACACCCATGCCCTGGGTACCACTGGTACCATATACTAGGGAGCTATAAGGGGTTATAGTCCTTGCCAATTGGGGTTACCAATTCACACATGTTGGTTTTATGGAGAGAGCACTGGGGCCAGGGCAGCAGGGTACATACAGTGCACTTTCAGAGTCATAACCATCAGCATTGGAGCAAAAAGTGTTCGGGGGAGGGTGACCATACAAAAAGGGCACTTTCCTGCATCCCCAAGACCAGTACTCACCGGGAAGACCCTAAGAACAGCCCAGAAGTCTAGAGCTGAAACCAGATCAGGGTGGAAGCAAATCCAGACAATAGATGACCCCCGAAGAGGGTGTGGAGAAGCAGAAACAACCCTGGACTTCTTTTACAAAAGCTCTTTTAGAATATGCCAAACAATAAAGGCCTCTTTCTAAAGACAGTGGTCCCCAGACAAAAAATGTGTGTGATCAATGAATATAGACCCAATCAGTACTATATTATAGGAATCTGTCCAGCCGGGCAGATATTTAATATACAATCAGAAAACAATATTTGCAAACAATGAACACGAAACAGTTATAGTGGGACGCAAGCCTGCATCCAACTTGACAAAAAAGACGTACAGTATACAGTGAGGGGTTCAGGCATAGGAAGTCATTTGTTTCAAACACATTTCTTGTAGAACAAACATAATATATAGAAGACACCATTACACAAAAATGAGGGCATTTGCACAAAAGCGTATATGGTGTACAAAGTGTCGACGGCGTTTCGATCCCTTAAGAGAATGTCGGGATCATCCTCAGGACATTATAAATGACATGCCTGTTTACATATGGCTAAAATTGCTAGAACCATGGATAAAGGGTTGGGATGAGGGAGAAAAAGAGAAGGAGAAGGAAATTAGTAATTTACAGATAAAGGAATGTCGACGAGAAGTGTTCGTGAGAATGTCTCTAGTGTAGTCTCTAGTTGGATGCGTGAGCCTCCTGAACACGAAAGCAGGCACGTGATATTAACATGCAGTGTAAATTTCTAACCAAGGTGATGGAAAACGATAGAAAAATTGGCGTCGATCTAGTTGGAAGTGAGATCTGGCGAGGGTGTTGAAAAAGTGAAGCTATCTCTACTAGTAGCTGTGTTGACGGTGATGAACAATAAGAAAAAGACAGGGGTAACTGAGATAAAGAACGTGCTGTTGCTTGTAGTGTAATGCTGTAATGAAGCCTAGGGAGGTGACGGGACAGGTATCGCACAGAGGGTCCGCTTACCCAAAAACAGATCAAGGACAATAACCCAACATTGGAGTGTAAAAAACTGCTAGAACAGGTACAGAAGACTATTGACGAGTTCCATAGGCTAGAACAAAATAAAAAATCTAATAAAGTAAAGTAAGATATTAAGGGGCCGATTCCGATTCGGGCCGGAAAACGTACCGACCGACTCGGAGCCGGAATTTATTCCGACCGACACGTACCGGTGCAGCCCGACCCGCAAAGTACGTTGAAAAGCGTGCAAAATCCGACCGACTCGTACGGAACACAATACGAACGACCGAACCGCGCGGAAAACAGCTATCCGGCCGGAAAAGCACGCAAATCGAACCGACCGACACGCACCAGGAAGAATCCCGAGCGAAACGTACCCGCGAACTCCGACCCGCCAAGTACGATGCAACGCGTGGAAAACACGACCGAGTCGCACGGAGCTCAAGCCGTACGACCGACACGCATACAAAACAGCGAGCCGAAGCAACCCAATACACCGCGACCGACGCGTACGCAGCACATAAAACAGCACAAACACAGCGTGAACGACTCGGAGAAGCTCGCACGAGACAACTGCAGGGTCCGACTCGGTCAGAAGAACGTCTCCTACATGCACAAAAAGTACAAAGGGAAAAACACACAAAAAAAGGCCAAACAAGCAATTATAAAGCCAATAAATACTGGGGGGGGAAACAGGGAACAAAGACACACCCACAACTCCAACCATATAAAGGACACAAATCTCTACCATGATCCTTTGCAAATTCAAATTACCTGCCAGCACAGAACACCAACAGACAGCAACCACACACACACTCACAGCTCATCCATCACACAAGCCACACACCATCAGCACCTCAACAAATAGCACCCTCACATACACCCAGCAAAACACACACTCACACACCCTCACTTGCACACCAACACACATCACTCACCACCACCACCCATCACCATGCCCCCCAAGAAGAATCCAAAGTTCCTAGATAGTGAATTGGAAGTCCTGGTAGATGAGATCCTCAGGGAAGAGCCACAGCTGTTTGGTACACTGGTCCAACAGACCCCCATGTCGCAGAAAACCAAGATGTGGGCGAGGATCGTCGACAGGGTGAACGCACAATCACCATGTTTGCGCACAAAGGAAGACATCCAGAACAGGTGGTATGATGTGCGCAGGAGGGTCAGGGACCTACTGAAGAAGGATTACATCTTGAGCCAACACACTGGCAGTGGCCCTCCTGCCAAACCACTATACCTTAGGCCCTGGGAGGAGAAGGTGCGGGCCATCCTACCACCAGTGAGCGTATATGGACTAGAAAACATCCCAGAGCCTGGTGAGTACACAACCAATATACCCAATATTGTGTGACAATACACACACATCACTGTCAAGGGGATAGTCAAACCATGCACCCTTAGCAAATACACAGCAACAAAAACAGAATCATCCCAAGATGTGAATGTCAGTCAGATAAAGACAATACATGCCATCTCATAGTGATATGTAACTGTGTCATGACATGTACAAACCCTACAACAAATAAAGCTAGGCAGTGGCACAAATATAACCAACAAACACTGTCAGATATGTAGCCACCACTACAAAACCACCACACAGGGAATCCCACAGAAAGGAAGGAATTCTGTGTATGCTGGTCAAGTCAGTGTAGCCAATAGCATCATGGGAGTTGTAGTCACAGATATTGCCCACCCTCACAATACGCCCATCAACACCACTCTGAACCATGCTCACATCAAGGGGAGTGGAAAACAACTGACAAGATGGCTGACACTGGCTACTGCTGTGGGGAGCACAAGGCCCTGCTGGGAACTGGGCACCAACCAACAGCAGGACACCACTGACTGACATCTTGAAAGACAACTTGCACTCCCTGCAATGGAAGCACGTTCCATGGTGGGATATCTGGCTGGGTGGGAAGGAGGACTGACAGCTATGACCATAGTTACCAGCAGCTCTTCCCACACACACCCTAACACAAACTACACACAACACACCTGGGAAAATGCATTGCCTCACACTAAAATCAATTATCCCACAAAGAACCACCACCCTGGGTCATGCTGTGGGAAGCACAGTGACACACATGGGACTTGTAGCCAAACAAACGCCAGGACAACACTGTCAGCCATCCATTCAGCACAGGCACACTACCCCACAGGGAAGCAGAGTCAGAAGGAAGGAAGTATGGGCAAGCTGGGAATGGGGGTGGAGGCAATAGCATGATGGGAGTGGTAGTCACAGATATTGTTCACCCTCACAATTGGCCCATCAACACCACTCTGAACCATGCTCACATCACAGGGAGTGGAAAACAACTGACAAGATGGCTGACACTGGGTACTGCTGTGGGGAGCACAAGGCCCTGCTGGGAACTGGGCACCAACAAACAGTAGGACACCACTGTCAGCCACCTTGCCATTGCTGTCACACTCACACACAGTGAAGTACACTCAAAAGGAAGGAAGTATGGGCATGCTGGGAAGGGGGGTGGAGGCAATAGCATGATGGCAGTGGGAGTCACAGCTCACCATCCCCAAACCACATGGCCCAGCAAGCTCACACTGAAGCATGCACACCTCACAGAGAGTGGAAAGCCCCATCAAAGATGTCTGACACCGGTGCTCTGTTTGGGGGAGCACAAGGCCATGCTGGGAACTGGCCACCAACCAACAGCAGGACACCACTGTCAGCCATCTTGCCATTGCTGTCACACCCACACACAGTGAAGTACACTCAAAAGGAAGGAAGTATGGGCATGCTGGGAAGGGGGGTGGAGGCAATAGCATGATGGGAGTGGTAGTCACAGCTCAACATCCCCAAACCACATGGCCCAGCAAGCTCACACTGAAGCATGCACACCTCACAGAGAGTGGAAAGCCCCATCAAAGATGTCTGACACCGGTGCTCTGTTGTGGGGAGCACAAGGCCCTGCTGGGAACTGGCCACCAACCAACAGCAGGACACCACTGTCAGCCATCTTGCCATTGCTGTCACACCCACACACAGTGAAGTACACTCAAAAGGAAGGAAGTATGGGCATGCTGGGAAGGGTGGTGGAGGCAATAGCATGATGGGAGTGGTAGTCACAGCTCAACATCCCCAAACCACATGGCCCAGCAAGCTCACACTGAAGCATGCACACCTCACAGAGAGTGGAAAGCCCCATCAAAGATGTCTGACACCGGTGCTCTGTTGTGGGGAGCACAAGGCCCTGCTGGGAACTGGCCACCAACCAACAGCAGGACACCACTGTCAGCCATCTTGCCAATGCTGTCACACCCACACACAGTGAAGTACACTCAAAAGGAAGGAAGTATGGGCATGCTGGGAAGGGGGGGTGGAGGCAATAGCATGATGGGAGTGGTAGTCACAGCTCAACATCCCCAAACCACATGGCCCAGCAAGCTCACACTGAAGCATGCACACCTCACAGAGAGTGGAAAGCCCTATCAAAGATGTCTGACACCGGTGCTCTGTTGTGGGGAGCACAAGGCCATGCTGGGAACTGGCCACCAACCAACAGCAGGACACCACTGTCAGCCATCTTGCCATTGCTGTCACACCCACACACAGTGAAGTACACTCAAAAGGAAGGAAGTATGGGCATGCTGGGAAGGGGTTGGAGGCAATAGCATGATGGGAGTGGTAGTCACAGCTCAACATCTCCAAACCACATGGCCCAGCAAGCTCACACTGAAGCATGCGCACCTCACAGAGAGTGGAAAGCCCCATCAAAGATGTCTGACACCGGTGCTCTGTTGTGGGGAGCACAAGGCCATGCTGGGAACTGGCCACCAACCAACAGCAGGACACCACTGTCAGCCATCTTGCCATTGCTGTCACACCCACACACAGTGAAGTACACTCAAAAGGAAGGAAGTATGGGCATGCTGGGAAGGGGGTGGAGGCAATAGCATGATGGGAGTGGTAGTCACAGCTCAACATCCCCAAACCACATGGCCCAGCAAGCTCACACTGAAGCATGCACACCTCACAGAGAGTGGAAAGCCCCATCAAAGATGTCTGACACCGGTGCTCTGTTGTGGGGAGCACAAGGCCATGCTGGGAACTGGCCACCAACCAACAGCAGGACACCACTGTCAGCCATCTTGCCATTGCTGTCACACCCACACACAGTGAAGTACACTCAAAAGGAAGGAAGTATGGGCATGCTGGGAAGGGGGTGGAGGCAATAGCATGATGGGAGTGGTAGTCACAGCTCAACATCCCCAAACCACATGGCCCAGCAAGCTCACACTGAAGCATGCACACCTCACAGAGAGTGGAAAGCCCCATCAAAGATGTCTGACACCGGTGCTCTGTTGTGGGGAGCACAAGGCCATGCTGGGAACTGGCCACCAACCAACAGCAGGACACCACTGTCAGCCATCTTGCCATTGCTGTCACACCCACACACAGTGAAGTCCACTCAAAAGGAAGGAAGTATGGGCATGCTGGGAAGGGGGTGCAGGCAATAGCATGATGGGAGTGGTAGTCACAGATATTGCTCACCCTCACAATTGGCCCATCAACACCACTCTGAACCATGCTAACATCACAGGGAGTGGAAAACAACTGACAAGATGGCTGACACTGGGTACTGCTGTGGGGAGCACAAGGCCCTGCTGGGAACTGGGCACCAACAAACAGCAGGACACCACTGACTGACATCCTGAGAGTCAACCTGCACCCACTGCAAGGGTGGCATGCTTCATGGTGGGATAACTGGGCTGGAGGGAGAAGGATGTCCGGATGTCAACCAAATACCACCAATGCTGGCCATGCACACACCTAAACATTCACATTGAAATGCTTCATGTTGTCAGGACAATGCGCTACACCAATATCAACAGCTGACTGTGACAACTTAGGACAATGCAATGTACAGGCCCGCATCCAGAGGTACAGTCACAACTGTCAGGTGTTTGAACCATTGATGCCTGTAGAAACATTACATACATTGTGTGTCTCTTCCAAATACAGGTGATGATGGGGACACAGCAGCAGACGCTGAGGAGTCCCTGTCCCAGGCTCCGGGGGACACTGAGCTCACTGGTGTGGAACAGCCTCTGCCCACCTCGGATGACGAAGGCCTACCTGGCACCTCCGCAGTGAGTCATCATTCAGCACCAGCAGGACCACCAGCTGCACCCCCTGCACCCACCCCTCCAACAACTGCCAACACACAGACCACCCCTGCCGACACGGACAGACCAAGGACCACCACCACCAACAGCACACGGACCCCGGCCCAACGTGGAGCTATGGACAACAACACCAGCAACAACCCCCAGGGTGGTAGACATAGGTCGCTGCTTGCAGAGGGGTCTGGACTGCATGATGACCCACAACTGGTACGCATAGCTGATGCGTACCAGATTAGCACCGGAGAGTTCAGTCAGGTAGTGGGGATCCTCAGGGACATTCAACAGCAGCAGGCTGCCCATCATGCCCGCTTGGACTTACACATGTCCCGCATGGAGTCCAAGTGGGACACAGTGCAAGAACAGACGGCGGTGCATAGGGACATATTGCAATGCCTCCGCCAGATTTGCACCAACATGTCAACACCTCCCTGTGTGCCCACAACATCTGGTGCTGCAACAACTGCAACTGCCACAGGGAGGGAGGATGACTCTGGCGGAGAGTCCCCTGCACCGCAGCAGCCTGCACTTGAGGGTCCCCCCAAAGAAGAGGGGTCGTCCGAGGAAGGACAACTGAGAGGCTGATGGCCATGCACAACCCCAGGAAGCCAACACCTGTTCTGGAAAATCACCTTTGTGCCCAAACTCTTCACCCTGTCGAATGCAACACAACTCTCCCACATGACATGGGGAGCTCAAGTTGGACCAATGTATCAGATGACTGTGGACTTTACTCTGGACATTTCTGCTACCAGGACTTCCAAATCATCTAGGAACTTTGGATTACAATCACAATGTACAGCACCCACCATCCTGTGCACTATACTCACACATGTATGTCAATAAACTCACTAATACACCATACTTGCCTCTGTTGTGATTCCAACGTTGTTTCTGAAGTGGAGATGATGATCTGTGAAATGACACTGTGCATGCTAACTGCTACAGCAAGTACAACACCGGCATGTGAGTCATGGCGACGTGACACATATGAGGGAGACACACCACCAGGGCTACACAACACATACACACCAGGGCCATCTGACTCATCGCCTACACTGATGTTGCCAGGAAATACGGTGCAATGCACAGACCCAACACCTATTCACAGTCTGTGTTAACTAGCCCACTGGTGCAGTAAGCAAATGTCAGTCAGATGTGTGACCACAGACAACGCACATCACAAAGTGAAGCACAGGTTTATTACACATTTGCAACATGTTGTAACCACTACAGATGCAAGGTAATCCCACCTGGCAGTGGGCACACAGTCAACAAGTGTAGAAGAAAGGAAGTCCATGGGTGTGGTGCACATCACATGTAGGGAAACGACAGCTACCACCCTGGAAGTTGATTCACGGTGTCGGGGGATCACAGTTGACCAAACAACTCTGAAAGTACCCTGTGAAGGACAGAAATGACACACAGCAAAAGCACTGAAGAACAGGACAGAACTGCAATACTCATGCCCAGTACATGTCACAAGAAACCCACCCAGAACCAAGTTAGCATGCCACCACTGTTGGGGAGTACAGACTACCTGTAAGGACACATCGCTGCACGCATCCAGTCAAGTAGCACATGGACACACTCAAACAGCACCAGAGCACCACCAACACATATCATGCAAACTCACATCATTGACATAACATCCCTGGATACTCACATTCAGCTGAAGAAGTTGGTGATGAGCTGTGTGCGGACATCACCCTCATCATCATCATCATCACTGGCATCGTGGTCCAGTCCAGGATCCTCCACAGGTGGCGGATGTTGGTCATCGTCATCCAGGATGAGAGGCAACTCCTTCCGCACTGCCAGGTTGTGTAGCATGCAGCAGACGATGACAATCTTGCACACCTTTGCTGGGGCATATGGGAGGGCCCCTCCTGTCTTATCTAGGCAGCGGAAGCGGCTCTTCAGGAGACCAAATGTCCGCTCAATCACTCTCCTGGTCCGACCATGTGCCTCATTGTAGCGCATCTGGGCTGGTGTCACAGGGTTCCTGAGGGCGTCAGCAACCACAGCATGTTGGGGTATCCGGAGTCACCTACATACAGACAATTGCACATTAGCTGAGTTGGAAAAGAGGGTGGAACACTACATTGCAGAACACACACAATGGTACAAAGTCAGTACACACCAACAAGCCAGGCACGCTGGTTCCGCATCTGTGACATCATCCTCGGGATGCGACTACTCCTCATCACGTAGGCATCGTGTGCAGAACCGGGGAAACGGGCACACACGTGTGAGATGCTCATATTGCAAGACATACCACCAGTGCATTGACCGAATGGTAGTGTTTGCGGTTCCTGTATGCCTGCTCTTGGGCCTGTGGTGGTACCAAAGCCACATGTGTCCCATCAATGGAGCCAATGACATGCGGCATCCTCCCCAGGGCATAGAAGTCACTCTTCACGTCAGTGAGTTGTTGAAGTCTAGGGAAATAGATGTACTGGTTCAGGTATCTCAACATAGCCTCCAAAACATCGCGGAGCACACGGCTGAACATGGTCTGTGACATCCCACCAGCAGACGCCACAGTGTGTTGAAAGGTAACGGTGGCAAAGAAGTGTAGGGCTGCCATCACCTTCACCTTGGGGGTCAGCGCTGTAGGGTAGGTCCGGCCAGGATGCAAATGTGGGGCCAACCGCACCGTCAATTCCTCAATCAGTGGCCTGGTGAAGCGGTACCGTCGGATGCAGTCCCGTTCAACCACTGTTGCAAGGTCAGGGAATGGCCGATGGACAGCTGGTGCCCTGCAGTGCATAGGTGAAGAAAGAAAGATTGTCAGTCACCCCACATATGTGGCATAGACCAGACTCAATATCACATGATACATCATTACGAGACACAAGTACATGATGCGTGTGCCATTCCGTAAGGACATGTATGGCACCTACATGGCTATCTAACATCACAGTTCAACATGTGCCCTCAACAAGTTCCAGGTTGTGCTACGGGATATCATTAGGCTGTGTCACAGTACCCATGTACTGCTGTCACGTTCCAAACACACACCACAGTGACATGTGAGGACAGATGTGCCCCAGGCATCACAGCTCATCGACAGGTAGATTCCCAGGGACCATGTATTGCCACATGGACACTGGCATGACATGGTGCATCATGAATACACCACAGCTAAACAACCATGACCCCCACAGGTAGAGGTCCCTGTTGCCTCGGCAGGACAGACATGGATGTCTGTGACACACACACGCACAACATCAAAGTCCATGCACAAACAACGTGGATGTGGAGACTGTCTCCCATTGTGAACATGGAATCAGAGACATTGTAAATACAACATGCACACAGACTGTGGAGGGCCATCACAATTGTGGCAATGGGTCACCCTGGGACGTACATACCGTCCCACATGGGACTCAGGGGGTATGTGACATGACATACACGTACACAACCGTGAAATGTGACCATGCCACATGCCCTGAAATGAACAGTTGCACACCACAGTGTTCATGTGCACAACACACCAAGGATTCTGTCCCCATGAACACATGCACAGCCTGGGAGTGGCTGCCCCCAAGTGCCACCCAAAAAACAACATGTTGACCCCCATACACGGAACAGGTAATGCAGCCTTACATGCCTTAGGATACAGTGTGGACAGGCTGTGGTGTTGTAGGTGTGCCCCTCACTCCCTGGGAAGTATATGTGGCTGGCATATGTTCACCTGTGACAGGCATGGTGACATATGCCAGTGACTTGTACAGGGACGCGTTGAACAGCAATGGACCGATCGGTGTGCCCGGCCGGCCCATTGCATTCAATGTGAGCGGGTACGCGTTGAACAGCAATGGACCGATCGGTGTGCCCGGCCGGCCCATTGCATTCAATGTGAGCGGGTACGCGTTGTATCCCGGGTACGCGTTGTACAGCAATGGACCGAACGGTGCGCACACATTGGCTGGGGCCTGGCATGGCAACGGACGCGTTTTCGAAGCTCCAACGAGTCTGATGCAGTGAATTCAGTTGGCCAGCCACAACATTGTTGCAAAATCATGGGTGTCATGAAGTTGAAGATTTGAAGGATACTGTGGGCGTGTATTAGTGCTGCTATTCCATGGATTGGTCAGATTCAGAAGATGCAAACGACTTGGACCTATCACTTTGGACACATGGGACAGTATCTGCCTCTGCAGCACACATATAATGCTGGCTGTTCCCCTGAGAGCTCACTTGCCTGCACTACATGCTCCAGGACGACATCTGCCACCAACACTGCTGCTGTTTATGCATCCTCTGGCTCCTGCAATGGCACGTACTGTGGAGAGAGCCCCAGCCTTCATCCTTGAGGAGAACCAGGCCCTGCTGGACAGCCTCCTTCCACAGTACAGCAAGCTGTATGGGAAACCAGGGGAGCAGGTGAGTGTGCTGTCCACTGCATCACTAATTGTGCATGTTGTCTGACTAGCAGGACTTTCAGTGTGCACACCACTGGCTAGCATGCCCACTGAGTAGTTGTCACACCCCAAAGTGTGTAGTTACATGCACTGAACTGGTACAGTGCAGTAACAGTGCATTCCAACTAGGTTTACTTCCCATGCAATGATACCATGTAGTGACTGCTGGCAAACTGTTCATAGCCATTGTTGCACTGCCTGTGTACATCATATGCCCCTGTGATTGAGACATGTATATCCAACTGTGTGATGCACGTATATGTTGCATGTGTAGTAATGGCCTTTTCACTTTGTCATCCTCACAGGTTGATGCCCACCAGAAGCAGGACATCTGGCTGACCATCGCCCGGAAAGTAAGATCCGTGGGGGTCTACAGGCGCAGGATCCGCAACTGCCAAAAGAGGTGGCAGGACCTTCGTGGCTGGACCCGGAGGATCGCAAGGGTCCAGCTGAAGCTGTCGCCTCCTCGCAGGAGGGGCGGACACCGGACCCTGACCCCCCACATGCTCCGGATCCTGGCGGTGGTCTTCCCTGACCTGGATGGGCAGCTGAAGGACAGACAGCAGCAAGGAGGGGGTGAGTCCATGACTGCACTGTGCACTTTGTCTGACATGCTATGTGCCCTCCTCTGGCCTGGTTAAACTTCCACAGTACATCAGTCATGTGGTCCAGGACCTATGTCCCTCATTTGTGACATGCCCACTTCTCCTCTGATACGCATATGTGTGGCCCTTATAGTCAGGAAATTGTATCATTTGGGGACTGTGTCATTGCATTTTGCTTTGCTCAAGGTGGGGGACAGCATTTGTTCCCGTGACTATGTTGTGAGATTCATGGGTGGGTCAATTGCTTACACAATGCCTAAGTTCTGACATGTGATCTGGGTGTAACTTTGATATGTGGTCCGCTTGCTGCTCTGACTCACCACATGTCCCTGGGGAATTTGGCACACACTCATGCTGCTGGTGGGAACAATGTTTGGGCCTCAGGAGTATGTGTATCCAGTGTGTCACACATGCTTAGCCACCTGCCTACTGTCCAGGACATACAATACACTCTGTACTCCCACTCCCGTGTATCATCTGGCATGTTGTGATCAGTGAAATGTACCCTCAGGTGTCTGCCTCTGTCTCATTGTGCTGTGTCTTCGTTGTCAGGACTACTGGTATGTTTATCGGTTAGGGCTCAGCATGCCATCTGAGATGTGACCATGATAGACGATACTTCTGTGACTTATAGGTGTCTGATCACTTGACTGTGCACACAGGTGTTTGCGACTGTTACTTTCAGGCAGCTGTATTTTCATTCACAGCACACTGTGAGGTGCTCATGTTCAGAGAGTTGTGTTTCATGTCCCCCATATGTCCAGTTGGTATGATGTGGACAAATAGTAGTACAGATGATGTGGTTTTTGGGGGATGGACATGTGCACTTGTCAGTCACATAACTTGCATTCCCCATGCCCTCGGATTGTGACACAGTGCAGACTGTTGTTGGCTGGCTGCCATGGCCATGTGACTTGAGACAGTAATGTATGACTTTGCACGCATTCCTGTGTCATGGCATTAAACTTCCTGGGACTGATCCTGCAGGGGAGTGACATGTGCAACATGCACCCCATTGTGGCATTGACTATCCGGACATGGGTGCATCATGGTGTCTGGTGCTGGTATGCATCACATGCATTTCTAATTAGACTCTGGCCATCCCTTTATCCGGACACCTGCACTGACTCAGTGGCAAGAGATGTGATGTGTGCATGTTCACATACTTCACCGTGTTCCCTGCAATGTCCAACAACTGTGTAGGTGGTGCATGTGTCCACACTGGGGTCTTACCATCAGACAGGCACCAGACAGATGGGTGCAAGGGCAGGAGGGGTGTGAGTCCCTTTGGTTGACCATCAGACTGACAATTGGCTTCCCCGAATCTGTGTGAGGACTTTAGGCAATGTTCAACTAAGGATGCCAGGGCTTGCTCTGTAATGTGCTGTACTTACTGTGGTGTGTGCGGTCAGTGCAGGTGACTGATGTTTGTCTGTTTCCCTAATTGTTTGCAGATACATCCACGGCCATAGGAGGGGACAGCTCCACGGACCAGGAGGAGCAGCGGAGCCAGACTGGGTCAGCATCGGACGAGTGGTCAGAGGGACCCAGTGGCACGGAGGGCGAGGGGAGCCACACCGAGGAGTCCTCAGCACCATCGACCTCAGCTGGGGACCACAGCAGCTCGAAGGATGACTCCCTTGTGGAGGCGGGTCTCAGCAGCCACCAAAGGCCAGCTAGTCTGTCTGGCCCCGCCACCACACCACCGCCCTCCCATTGGCTCCCATTCCTGAGGTCCGTGGAGGCTCCCGTGCTCGGGAGCGTGTCTCCTTCGTGCCAGGCACCGCAGCCCCTGCCCCTGTGTCCCCTGCTGCCCTGAGTGAGGAGTCTGTGTACCTCCTTCGGCAGCTCCATGTAGGGCAGACAGCAATGCTGAGTGTCCTCCATGCACACACCACTTTGTTGACACAGCTGGTGTCGTTCATGGAGGGCATCTCGACGGGTATGTCTGCCCTACAGAGGAGCAATAGGTCCATGGACTCCTCCCTGACGGCAGCAGTGTCCCTCCTCCAACAGTCCCTCACCCCTCCCACCTCTGCCCCATCCACACTTCCTGCCCCCCAACCAGTCCAAAGCACATGCACAGTCAACCAAACACACAGACACGAGCAGCACAGACACACCCAAGAGTAAGGCAAGACGTGCACACAAGCATCCTCAGGGGACTGATACCACAGACACAGGGGATGGGGAACACACACACACACAGGCATCCACATTCACTCCGCAGTCCTCCAAATCCTCTCCCTCCAAGACCCCTTCCCTTGCCTCGCCTGCTACCCCACCTACACAGCAGATCTTCCTGTGTGACCTCGGCCTCTTCCCCTCCATTCCTGCTGATCCAGCATACCAGGGGAAGAGGAAGTCCACCCACACAGAGAGGAGTGCCCTCGCCCCCGGACACCCTCCCCCAGGCGCAGGCAGACACAGGAGCCCATTAGGAAGTCCCCCGGAGCAGGAAGAGCAAGACCCCACCACCACCACCACGCAGCTCCAGCGCCCAGTCTCTCTCCTCCATCCCCCAGGCCACCACTGCACAGGTTCCCCCACCACACCCTGCCCCAGGTTCCCCCACACACCGATACCGCATCCCCAGACTGCTTAGGCCCTCCCCCCCGCCACTTGCTCTTCCACCCCCAACCCAGATGCTCTGCCTGTTAGTGGCACTGTTGTGGGGACCGGGTCCCCCCCCTCTGTCCTGCCCACCTCATCTGCCCACCCTTCCACTCCCTTGGAGTCATGCACTGCAGTGGAGTCCACAACCACCACGTCTGACTCGGGCACTGCAGTGGGTACCCAGTCCACTACATCAGTCCAGCCCACTGCAGTGGTTGCAGCACCCACACCAACTGACTTGTGTACCACAGTGGTGCCGGCCCCCCCTGAGTCAGACACCTCCACTGCAGTTGCCGGTGACACTCCTGCACCCACCACCCCTTCACTGCCTCACTCTGCCATCCCCTGATCCTGTCCCTGCGGTGCCTGGCCTGCCCCTTGTAGGCCCCTCCAAGGGGGATGTCCCCCAACCGTACCAGTGCAGGCAAGCAATGTGTGACCAGTTGTCACTTCTCACCCCGTTGGTACTGTGATTTTGGACTGGCCATTGGCCTTAGTTTCTTTTGGACTTTCGTGTTTACCCTGACATTTGCTGAATAAAGCCCCTTTTTGTTTACTTTTGGGTTTTCTTTTGATGTACATGATGTGGATGAGTAGCATCCTGCATTTGCATTTGTAATAGTGTTCACATCAGGACGAAGAAGTGTTGCAGTGATGGACTCCATGTGGTCCATGGGATATGTGTCCTGTTGTAGTCTGGATCTATGGCATCCTTTGCTACAGTCTGAGGGTGTAATGTTCAGCATTTGACACAGGGATGTCCTTTTTGCATTTGTAAATGAACATCTTTGTCTTACACTGATGCACATCTGGTGGGCTTACCACTGTTCAATGTTCCGATTTCCCTGACTGTGTGCCCAGCTCCACTGGACATGCAGTTTTGCACATCAATGTCGAAGGACTCATCTGTGTATACAGTGCAACTTGCTTGACACGTGTTTGGTGTGTGTGCAGATGACTGACGTGACACTCCCGTACCCAGGCTGATGTGAGCAGAGCCTTCTGTGTGTTGTGGTTGTTGACTCACTGACGGAGTGTTCTGCTGACATGTTTGGGTCGTGCACAGACAAGGTTTGGCACAGCGGACCTTCCACAGGAGTGGAGTGCCCTCATGGCAGTGTGTAATCTGGTGACATTGCGTGGGCCTGTGTTGTGTAAGCATGTCTGTGCGTGTTCCCTTCCCTTTTCCTACACAGGCTGTGTCCCTAGGGATGTTCCTGTTTGTGATGCTTGCTGAGTTGTTCTGTGTTCATCCAGCATCTTGGACCTGGTTTCTCTGTGATGTGGGTGCATGGCAAACTAATGTTCATGAGGTTGTCATCCCAGGTTGTCTTTGTTGTCAGTGCTGGGGATGTGGGCAAACGCAGATGGGACACATTCAGGATTCCCCTTGACACTTGTTGTTTACACGAGTCATGTGATTTACAGTTTGTGTTAGCTTTCAGTGATTGTGACACGTTGTGTGAGTGACTGCTGCCACTGCTCAGGGTCAGAGCTGCAATGTTGGTAGTTGTGTACGTGTGTTCTTCGTGTGTCACCTTGGCTTCTTCATTGGTGTGTGACTATGGCCAGGATCCCATTGATTGTGGTGGATTTCACATCATGCCCATGTACGGCATACTGTGCTGTGTGTCAGACATTGACGAGTCTTGTTGACTGGCCATGTGTGATGGGTTTCTGCACCTTAGTTCCCACCACCACCCCTGGTATTGTCATGGGTGCATGTGCAATGTCACCAGTCCATGTGAGCTTCACTGCTGCACATTGGTGGAGATCAGGGTGTGTGGTGTTGAGTGTGTGCAAAAGTGAGTTGTTGCACGGCCAGACCCCTACCTCCATATTGGCCTTGGCTGGCAGGCCGTGCTGATTGATTGGAGCTTGTGTAGGTGTGATGGTAGTTAGTTGCTCAGGACACATGGCTGGGGTTCACAGTGTGAACGACATCTAACATTGTCATCACATTGGGATTATCATGCAGGCTAGTGTCAGCACAATATGGGGTCCCTGGGGGTAGTGCTGTGGTGGGTCTGTCTCTTGCTGTGTTAGTTGCTGTTCCTACACGCTTGTGTGACATGTGTAATTTGTGCTCCCTCTCATCTAACAATGCCTGATTGCCCACATAGGGGATTTGGATCCATGAGTTACTTTTGTGTGGCACTGTATGTGCATCTGTGTAATTGGTATTCAGGCCTCATCATGTGTTGTGTGGTTGCCTGGGGACACTGGCACCCCCCTCACCTGTTGTGTTTGATGTGCAGTGTGGGTCTGCCTGTTTGTGTTTGTGCATCTGCACCACTGCATTGGCATATCTTTAGTGTGCTATTGGCTGTATGTTGTTTGTTGGGTTTCACCTGCTGTCCCTGGGACTCCTAGGTCATCAGTCAGCACAATGATCATTGTTTGTGTGTCCCATTGCTGCCATGGTATGTTATTTGTTCACCTCACATCTACAGTCTCCACAGGGTATCTCCATTTGTGTGCCCATCGGTGCAAATATGTGGGTCTGCATTATGATGGTCACTTCTGTCATTGTGTCATTGATGGATGTTGACAGTGTCAGCCCCCATGGGTGATGTTTGTCTGCACATGGCCAAAGGTATGTCTTATTTGCACTGCACTGTTTGCCTCCCCCAATCTATGTTGCTATGGGACACAAGCACTACTTTGCCACTGATGTGTTTGTTGTTCTGTGACCAGGAATCATCCATGCAGTTTGGCAGTTGCAGCTTTTTCAATGTCAACACTTACATTTTGGTCACTGTGATGATGGGGCTTTAGACCCCATTGCCACAATGTTCAAAATGTGCTTCAGCTATGGACCCCACACTTACCTTTTGGTCACTGTGATTATGTGGGTTTAGACCCCATTGCCACAATGTTCAAGATGTGCTTCAGCTATGGGCCCCACACTTACATTTTGGTCACTGTGATGATGGGGGTTTAGACCCCATTGCCACAATGTTCAAAATGTGCTTCAGCTATGGACCCCACACTTACCTTTTGGTCACTGTGATGATGGGGGTTGGACCCCATTGCCACAATGTTCAAAATGTGCTTCAGCTATGGACCCCACACTTACCTTTTGGTCACTGTGATGATGGGGGTTGGACCCCATTGCCACAATGTTCAAGATGTGCTTCAGCTATGGGCCCCACACTTACATTTTGGTCACTGTGATGATGGGGGTTTAGACCCCATTGCCACAATGTTCAAAATGTGCTTCAGCTATGGACCCCACACTTACCTTTTGGTCACTGTGATGATGGGGGTTGGACCCCATTGCCACAATGTTCAAAATGTGCTTCAGCTATGGACCCCACACTTACCTTTTGGTCACTGTGATGATGGGGGTTGGACCCCATTGCCACAGTGGTCATGGTCTGCTTGCATTGTGGGGGCCACACACATTTATGTGTGACACATGTGATAGGGGGTCACATTGTATGTTCAAAGTCATGTTCAGTGTTGTAGGCATTTGACACAGTCTACACACGCTTGTCATGGTGTTGGGGGGATGTCTTTTTGTTGCATTCCTTATGTTGGTGTGTGCTTGTTGTGTCATGCATTACCCATCCTATGAGTGGGGGTGTTGTTGGTGGTAGGCATCCTGCCCCCCATGGGTAGGGGTGGTGGTAGGGGTAGGCATCCAGCACCCCTGGGTAGGGGTGGTGGTAGTGGTAGGGATCTGGCACCCCATGGGTAGAGGTGGTAGTAGTGACAGGCATCCAGCACCCCTGGGTAGAGGTGGTAGTAGTGACAGGCATCTAGCACCCCTGGTTAGGGGTGATGGTAGGGGTAGGCATCTAGCACCCCCTGGGTAGGGGTGGTGGTAGTGGTGGCATCTGGCACCCCCTGGGTAGGGGTGGTGGTAGTGGTAGGCATCTGGCACCCCTGAGTAGGGGTGGTAGTGGTGGTAGGCATCCAGCCCCCATGGGTAGAGGTGGTAGTAGTGATAGGCATCCAGCACCCCTGGGTAGAGGTGGTAGTAGTGACAGGCATCTGGCACCCCCTGGGTAGGGGTGGTGGTAGTGGTAGGCATCTTGCACCCCCTGGGTAGGGGTGGTAGTGGTGGTAGGCATCCAGCCCCCCATGGGTAGAGGTGGTAGTAGTGACAGGCATCCAGCAACCCCTGGGTGGAGGTGGTAGTAGTGACATGCATCTAGCACCCCCTGGGTAGGGTGGATGGTAGGGGTAGGCATCTAGCACCCCCTGGGTAGGGGTGGTGGTAGTGGTAGGCATCTGGCACCCCCTGAGTAGGGGTGGTAGTGGTGGTAGGCATCCAGCCCCCCATGGGTAGAGGTTGTAGTAGTGACAGGCATCCTGCCCCCCATGGGTAGGGGTGGTAGTAGTGATAGGCATCTGGCACCCCCTGGGTAGGGGTGGTGGTAGTGGTAGGCATCTGGCACCCCTGAGTAGGGGTGGTAGTGGTGGTAGGCATCCAGCCCCCATGGTAGAGGTGGTAGTAGTGACAGGCATCTAGCACCCCCTGGGTAGGGGTGATGGTAGGGGTAGGCATCTAGCACCCCCTGGGTAGGGGTGGTGGTAGTGGTAGGCATCTGGCACCCCTGGGTAGGGGTGGTGGTAGTGGTAGGCATCTGGCACCCCTGAGTAGGGGTGGTAGTGGTGGTAGGCATCCAGCCCCCATGGGTAGAGGTGGTAGTAGTGACAGGCATCTAGCACCCCCTGGGTAGGGGTGATGGTATGGGTAGGCATCTAGCACCCCCTGGGTAGGGGTGGTGGTAGTGGTAGGCATCTGGCACCCCTGGGTAGGGGTGGTGGTAGTGGTAGGCATCTGGCACCCCCTGAGTAGGGGTGGTAGTGGTGGTAGGCATCCAGCCCCCATGGGTAGAGGTGGTAGTAGTGACAGGCATCCAGCACCCCCTGGGTAGAGGTGGTAGTAGTGACAGGCATCTGGCACCCCTGGGTAGGGGTGGTGGTAGTGGTAGGCATCTGGCACCCCTGGGTAGGGGTGGTAGTGGTGGTAGGCATCCAGCCCCCATGGGTAGAGGTGGTAGTAGTGACAGGCATCCAGCACCCCCTGGGTAGAGGTGGTAGTAGTGACAGGCATCTAGCACCCCCTGGGTAGGGGTGATGGTAGGGGTAGGCATCTAGCACCCCCTGGGTAGGGGTGATGGTAGGGGTAGGCATCTAGCACCCCCTGGGTAGGGGTGGTGGTAGTGGTAGGTATCTGGCACCCCTGGGTAGGGGTGGTAGTGGTGGTAGGCATCCAGCCCCCATGGGTAGAGGTGGTAGTAGTGACAGGCATCTAGCACCCCCTGGGTAGGGGTGATGGTAGGGGTAGGCATCTAGCACCCCCTGGGTAGGGGTGGTGGTAGTGGTAGGCATCTGGCACCCCCTGGGTAGGGGTGGTGGTAGTGGTAGGCATCTGGCACCCCCTGAGTAGGGGTGGTAGTGGTGGTAGGCATCCAGCCCCCCATGGGTAGAGGTGGTAGTAGTGACAGGCATCTAGCACCCCCTGGGTAGGGGTGATGGTATGGGTAGGCATCTAGCACCCCCTGGGTAGGGGTGGTGGTAGTGGTAGGCATCTGGCACCCCTTGGGTAGGGGTGGTGGTAGTGGTAGGCATCTGGCACCCCTTGAGAAGGGGTGGTAGTGGTGGTAGGCATCCAGCCCCCCATGGGTAGAGGTGGTAGTAGTGACAGGCATCCAGCACCCCCTGGGTAGAGGTGGTAGTAGTGACAGGCATCTGGCACCCCCTGGGTAGAGGTGGTAGTAGTGACAGGCATCTAGCACCCCCTGGGTAGGGGTGATGGTAGGGGTAGGCATCTAGCACCCCCTGGGTAGGGGTGGTGGTAGTGGTAGGCATCTGGCACCCCCTGGGTAGGGGTGGTGGTAGTGGTAGGCATCTGGCACCCCCTGAGTAGGGGTGGTAGTGGTGGTAGGCATCCAGCCCCCATGGGTAGAGGTGGTAGTAGTGACAGGCATCCAGCACCCCTGGGTAGAGGTGGTAGTAGTGACAGGCATCTAGCACCCCTGGGTAGGGGTGATGGTAGGGGTAGGCATCTAGCACCCCCTGGGTAGGGGTGGTGGTAGTGGTAGGCATCTGGCACCCCTGGGTAGGGGTGGTGGTAGTGGTAGGCATCTGGCACCCCCTGAGTAGGGGTGGTAGTGGTGGTAGGCATCCAGCCCCCCATGGGTAGAGGTGGTAGTAGTGACAGGCATCTAGCACCCCCTGGGTAGGGGTGATGGTAGGGGTAGGCATCTAGCACCCCTGGGTAGGGGTGGTGGTAGTGGTAGGCATCTGGCACCCCTGGGTAGGGGTGGTGGTAGTCGTAGGCATCTGGCACCCCTGAGTAGGGGTGGTAGTGGTGGTAGGCATCCAGCCCCCATGGGTAGAGGTGGTAGTAGTGACAGGCATCCAGCACCCCCTGGGTAGAGGTGGTAGTAGTGACAGGCATCTAGTACCCCCTGGGTAGGGGTGATGGTAGGGGTAGGCATCTAGCACCCCCTGGGTAGGGGTGGTGGTAGTGGTAGGCATCTGACACCCCCTGGGTAGGGGTGGTGGTAGTGGTAGGCATCTGGCACCCCCTGAGTAGGGGTAGTAGTGGTGGTAGGCATCCAGCCCCCATGGGTAGAGGTGGTAGTAGTGACAGGCATCCAGCACCCCCTGGGTAGAGGGGGTAGTAGTGACAGGCATCTGGCACCCCTGGGTAGGGGTGGTAGTGGTGGTAGGCATCTGGCACCCCCTGGGTAGGGGTGGTAGTGGTGGTAGGCATCCAGCCCCCATGGGTAGAGGTGGTAGTAGTGACAGGCATCCAGCACCCCTGGGTAGAGGTGGTAGTAGTGACAGGCATCTAGCACCCCCTGGTTAGGGGTGATGGTAGGGGTAGGCATCTAGCACCCCCTGGGTAGGGGTGGTGGTAGTGGTAGGCATCTGGCACCCCCTGGGTAGGGGTGGTGATAGTGGTAGGCATCTGGCACCCCCTGAGTAGGGGTGGTAGTGGTGGTAGAGCATCCAGCCCCCATGGGTAGAGGTGGTAGTAGTGACAGGCATCTAGCACCCCTGGGTAGGGGTGATGGTAGGGGTAGGCATCTAGCACCCCCTGGGTAGGGGTGGTGGTAGTGGTAGGTATCTGGCACCCCCTGGGTAGGGCGGTAGTGGTGGTAGGCATCCAGCCCCCATGGGTAGAGGTGGTAGTAGTGACAGGCATCTAGCACCCCTGGGTAGGGGTGATGGTAGGGGTAGGCATCTAGCACCCCCTGGGTAGGGGTGGTGGTAGTGGTAGGCATCTGGCACCCCCTGGGTAGGGGTGGTGGAAGTGGTAGGCATCTGGCACCCCCTGAGTAGGGGTGGTAGTGGTGGTAGGCATCCAGCCCCCCATGGGTAGAGGTGGTAGTAGTGACAGGCATCTAGCACCCCTGGGTAGGGGTGATGGTATGGGTAGGCATCTAGCACCCCCTGGGTAGGGGTGGTGGTAGTGGTAGGCATCTGGCACCCCTTGGGTAGGGGTGGTGGTAGTGGTAGGCATCTGGCACCCCTGAGAAGGGGTGGTAGTGGTGGTAGGCATCCAGCCCCCCATGGGTAGAGGTGGTAGTAGTGACAGGCATCCAGCACCCCCTGGGTAGAGGTGGTAGTAGTGACAGGCATCTGGCACCCCCTGGGTAGGGGTGGTGGTAGTGGTAGGCATCTGGCACCCCCTGGGTAGGGGTGGTAGTGGTGGTAGGCATCCAGCCCCCCATGGGTAGAGGTGGTAGTAGTGACAGGCATCCAGCACCCCCTGGGTAGAGGTGGTAGTAGTGACAGGGATCTAGCACCCCCTGGGTAGGGGTGATGGTAGGGGTAGGCATCTAGCACCTCCTGGGTAGGGGTGGTGGTAGTGGTAGGCATCTGGCACCCCCTGGGTAGGGGTGGTGGTAGTGGTAGGCATCTGGCACCCCCTGAGTAGGGGTGGTAGTGGTGGTAGGCATCCAGCCCCCCATGGGTAGAGGTGGTAGTAGTGACAGGCATCCAGCACCCCCTGGGTAGAGGGGGTAGTAGTGACAGGCATCTGGCACCCCCTGGGTAGGGGTGGTGGTAGTGATAGGCATCTGGCACCCCCTGGGTAGGGGTGGTAGTAGTGGTAGGCATCCAGCCCCCCATGGGTAGAGGTGGTAGTAGTGACAGGCATCCAGCAACCCCTGGGTGGAGGTGGTAGTAGTGACAGGCATCTAGCATCCCCTGGGTAGGGGTGGTGGTAGTGGTAGGCATCTGGCACCCCCTGAGTAGGGGTGGTAGTGGTGGTAGGCATCCAGCTCCCCATGGGTAGAGGTGGTAGTAGTGACAGGCATCCTGCCCCCCATGGGTAGGGGTGGTAGTAGTGGTAGGCATCTGGCACCCCCTGGGTAGGGGTGGTGGTAGTGGTAGGCATCTGGCACCCCCTGAGTAGGGGTGGTAGTGGTGGTAGGCATCCAGGCCCCCATGGGTAGAGGTGGTAGTAGTGTCAGGCATCTAGCACCCCCTGGATAGGGGTGGTGTTAGTGGTTGGCATCCAGGCCCCTATGTGTATATGTGGCATTGGTGATAGCCATCCCGCCCCTATGGTGCTGCTGTTGCTGGTGTAAGTAATTTCTGCATCCCTATGTGTGTGTGTGATATGTCGGGTACGTGTGGTTTGTTTGTGTGGTGGGTGTCTGACTTACCTTCTGCGTCGTACGCGTCCGTGCCAGTTCCGGTAATAGATGTAGAATATTGGTAGGATCGGCACGATGGGATTCATGGTTGGTTCGTCTCGTTCGTCTTTCTCTTTGCTTCGCCTCGTCCTCGTCGCTGGCGTGTTCGTCTCGTAGCCGTGGATCGCCTTGTGGCGCGAATCGGAGCTTATGTGCGCCTCTCCCGGATGCTTTGACGTGCCGTGCGTAGCGACGGGTTCGGCGCGTACGGAGGGCACATCGTACTTGTCCGGCCGGACGGGGCTGCATTTTGGCTTCCGTGCGACTCGATTCTGCGTTTCCGGATCCGCCTCGGTCGGAGAACAGGACCTGTATTGGGTGAGTACGACTGGGTCGGGATTTGGGCAGTTGTGCGCATCGTACTTGCTCGTTCGGACGTATGTGCGAATCGGTCGGGAAACAGGCATTCGCCTAGCTTTTTTCCCGGCCGAATGGTATTAGGTGCGCATCCGACCGGGATCGGAATCGACCCCTAAATCTTTTACACAAGAAAGGGCATACCCTTATCTGAACAAAGATTTCTACACCAACAGCTCATACAATAATCCCCAAAACTCTAGACCTTGGGGCCGTTTCAACAGAAGGAATAATCTGGTTGGCTTTTCCGACACATCAGCCGAATCCTCCGATAATTCTGACCAAGGTGAGGGGCCTAGCACCTCCAATAGGAATCCCAACACTCCTTTTTTAGGACGGGGACAGCCCGAGCCCCCAGAAAGAGGGAAGGTAAAACAACAACAGTGCTGGTTCAACCCACCGGGGGAACGCCAGACACGTCGGCAACACTACCAATGGTAGACAACTACATAGAATCATCCACTGAGTGTAACAGTTCAATGCTACCTATTTTCAATTTATCTACACATCAACTATCTGACCCTGAGCAATCCTTATTGAGTAAGGGGCTCTCATTTGTGCCAACTACCCGCCCTAATTTTCTACAGACTGAACTGCTGAGGTTTTTCAGGAAGATAAGACTTCACAGTTACTTCCTGCTGAATCTGAAACCCAGCAATAGTCCTAATACTCCTCTCAGACCTCCCTCTACCTTTTCACCCTCTGCCAACATGATTCCAGGTGAAATACTCACCTTCGAAAAACTAGTTCTCAAAGACATCACCCAATTGGAAACGTCACGCCGATTTACTCCTTACAACATCTCAATGGAAGAGAAAAAAGGCACTCCTTAATTTGAAAACCAATCCTTCCATTGTTATAAAACGCGCAGACAAAGGGGGAGGGATAGTTCTCCAAGAGCGAGATCAGTACAAGAATGAAATCCTAAGGCAGTTGGCCAACACAGATCATTATTGCAGACTGCCAACCAACCCCACCAAGGAATTACTGAAGCTAATCCTTCAAGTCACAAATGAAGGTTTAGAACTTGGGTTTCTTAGCAAGAATGAACACAAATTTCTCAACACCACGTTACCACGCACACCAGTGATTTATACTCTCCCTAAAATTCACAAGAGCCAGGACAAGCCACCCGGTCGACCCATAGTATCGGGTTGCGGCTCTATTCTGGAACCGTTAGGTCAGTATGTGGATTTTTTCATTAAGGATTTTGTGCCTGAAACTGAATGTTATATACGTGATAGTATGGCCATGATCAACCTGGTTGACGATCACCCATTTGACCCCACATCCAACACCCTTTGCACGTTGGATGTGGAGTCGCTTTACACAAATATTCCTCAAACTGACTCCCTCCTTGTTATTGAACAAGTCCTCAACAAACGACCAAGGCCCCATGCTGTACCCACGATCTTTATACTCCAACTCCTGGAAATTTGTCTCACTAGGAATTTATTCCTTTTTGATGATCAATACTATCAGCAGGTGAAGGGTACGTCTATGGGAGCAGTTTTTGCCCCAGACCTAGCCATACTATACATGGACCACCTGGAAACCAATCGCATACTATCACCTATGAACCCATTCCGCACCGGGATATCTATGTGGAAAAGGTACATAGATGACGTCTTTATGATCTGGCAGGAATCTGACGCAGCTATGAGGCAACTTCTCCACTGGCTTAACAACAATTGTGACGGACTCAATTTCACCTTGACACACAGTAAGTCCACCATCCCATTCCTAGATCTAAACATACAACATAAAGACGGGATACTCATCACTAGCTTATTCAGAAAGCCCACAGAGAGGAACACCCTCCTCAGATATGACAGTCACCATCCCCGTGCCTTGAGGGACTCACTACCTTACTCGCAGTTCCTCCTCATCAGGAGGAATTGCTCTCTAAAGGATGACTATGTTCGAGAGGCGTAAGTCCTCAGTAACAAACTAACATCAAGGGGATACCCACGCAGGCTAGTGCGTAACTCCCTCAAAAGAGCCTGGTACTGTCCCAGGGATACACTTCTGGAACCCAAAGAGAAACAACCACAGAGCCGTATGGTTTGTGTGACCACTTTTTCACCAGTATCACACACTGTTAGGAAGAGCATCATCAAACACTGGGAGGTTCTGAATGCAGGGATACTTAATTTAGAACGCCCCTTGTTTGCATTCCGAAAAGCAAAAAACATAAAAGATCACATAGTACGGGCAGCCCTACCATCTACCAAAAGCACAGGAACTCTCAATGAGCTTTGGGGCCTCCCGCCCGTAACAGGACATGCCAAATGTGGTGACTGTATTGTTTGCCAATTCACAATTGAAGGTAAAGAATTTGTCTTTGATAAAATCAGGATTGAATTGAAAACCTGTTCGAATTGTAACACCAACAATGTGATTTATGCCATTCTGTGTCCTTGCAATAAAATCTATATAGGACAGACCACGCAAAAGGCTCGGATACGGATTTGCCAACACCGCAGCAGAATACATTGCAATACCCCGAATGCACCTCTCATGGAACATTTTCAGGCAGCGGGTCACACTGAAGATGACATACGCTGGACAATCATTAGCGTGATAAAACCACCACCAAGGGGTGCGGACATTGTACAGCTCCTTAACAAGGAGGAACTGAAATGGATTTTGAGGACTGGAATTATTCATACAGGCCTCAACCTTCTGGAAGACTGGACTTCACTAATCTAAACACGATTTTCCTAAGTAGTCTTTCGATCTTTGTCCTCAACACAGACATTGACTATTGTAACTGCCCTGTTTTTGTTCCCTTTTTAACGTCTTATGTTTCTTTTTTATTTATCTCTCCTAAATTCCATCGCCGATTTTTCCTCCATCTTAATGTATTGAGCTTGATTATTCTCCAATGTACTCTATGGTATTTTGATTTATGTCTCCTAAATGTATCCTAAAATCTATCGCCGACTCTGCCTTTATCTTAATGTATTGAGCTCAATTTCTTTTCAATGTACTCCACAGTGGCCAGATTCTCCTTCCTGGTTTACCTCTTTCTCTCAACCACTACCTATTAAGCACATGTATCTCTTCACACTCCAAGATGGCCACGCTTTTGGATATCAAGTCTCTTTTTCATTTTTACTATCCCTGATCATCTGACCCACTGCTCCCAATAGGATGGCTCCTTAAATACCGCCTCCTCCCGGTTCACTCAGTGCTGTGACCGGCTACACAGAATGGTGTGACAGACCAAGGACTACTATTGGTAAGCGTGTATGCCCTGCATGCTGGTTCTCACTCCTACAGATGACGTTGTCATAATCCTAATGACCTTTTTGCTCCTCTTTTCCAGCATTGGCCCGGAACTCTATTCAAGACCGCTACTGCGGCTTGTCATATACTTAATAGTTACATTGGAACTTCCACAATTGGTAAGTGCATGCGCTCCACACTCCGCGGCTACCCTTGTTCCTTCCGCCACTAATTTCCTTCCCTTCCACCCACTGCAGGCTTCCAATCCCCGAGGCCTACTCCTTCGCACCAACACCTGGACCTCACACACCACGTAGCTGGTCCTGTTTCCTTGATTTCAGGGAAGTCTGTCACCTGCCCTTGGGTAAGCCGACCCTCTGTGCGATACCTGTCCCCTCACCTCCCTGGGCTTCATTACAGCATTACACTACAAGCAACAGCGCGTTCTTTATCTCAGTTACCCCAGTCTTTTTCTTATTGTTCATCACCGTCAACACGGCTACTAGTAGAGATAGCTTCACTTTTTCAACACCCTCGCCAGATCTCGCAACCCAACTAGATCGACGGCAATTTTTCTATCGTTTTCCATCACCTTGGTTAGAAATTTACACTGCATGTTAATATCACGTGCCTGCTTTCGTTTTCAGGAGCCTCACGCATCCAACTAGAGACTACACTAGAGACATTCTCACGAGCACTTCTCGTCAACATTCCTTTATCTGTAAATTACTAATTTCCTTCTCCTTCTCTTTTTCTCCCTCATCCCAACCCTTTTTCCATGGTTCTAGCAATTTTAGCCATATGTAAACAGGCATGTCATTTATAATGTCCTGAGGATGATCCCGGCATTCTCTTAAGGGATCGAAACGCCGTCGACACTTTGTACACCATATACGCTTTTGTGCAAATGCCCTAATTTTTGTGTAATGGTGTCTTCTATATATTATGTTTGTTCTACAAGAAATGTGTTTGAAACAAACGACTTCCTTTGCCTGAACCCCTCACTGTATACTGTACGTCTTTTTTGTCAAGTTGGATGCAGGCTTGCGTCCCACTATAACTGTTTCGTGTTCATTGTTTGCAAATATTGTTTTCTGATTATATATAAAATATCTGCCCGGCTGGACAGATTCCTATAATATAGTACTGATTGGGTCTATATTCATTGTTCACACAAATTTTTTGTCTGGGGACCACTGTCTTTAGAAAGAGTTCAATTACCCAAAGGCCCCTCACCGACTGTATTTGGGTCTCCTTGTCCTTTTACAAACAATAAAGGCCAACACGTGCAACATGCAAAACAAATAATATACTCGCAGAGTAGCATAACGACAGTAAGAAGGGTTAACCTCTCATTTAAGCCAAAACATCATCCTTGGCACTTATTCTGCATGGCCACTTACTGTCTACAAAAGGTGATCAACTACTGTGTTTCAGTCTGCCTATAAGAAGAATATTTCACCTGTCCTCGGAGCTCCTAAAAAAGAACTAATCACAGAAACAGCCCAATTCCATCAATCACCAAAGAAAGCCAACTGACTTATCTTCTGAAAACAGTAGCAGCTATATTCACGTCAGATCCCAGAAGCCTATGCAGGAAGAGCTTAGCCGCTGAGCAGGAAATATTCATGCCCAAAAGACTTGTAAAATCAGGGCATGTTTAAAAAAAAACCTAAAGCAACCTGTTTTAATGGCTCTAAATTTAGTCCAAGGCGCTTTATAATCATTAAGGTAATAGAAAATGGAACAGACCATATGCAAACCACAAACCTACTCTGATATTTCATTTATTTGTTTCTTTTGGAAACAAGAATTTCAATATTATGAATTCAGGATCAACAGTACATGAATTAACATAATTAATGGGCTGACCACTAACTTTGGGCTCACGGGTAGCGTGCTACTCGCTGATCCATGTTCGCCTATGAAAACAAAAATCAGCATTAGGGATCCAGAGAACAGTACAACGGGGCACTCTTATCCAGGGTACACATTTTTACCATGCAGAGGTCTTTTCCGCACCAACAAGCCATAAGTGGTAAAGGGTATTAGAGGTCTATATCTGGCTAGGAAGGAACTAGAGAATTCTGAATGTCTTTGCTGGTCATTGCTTTATATTCAGTTTATTATTCTTATGTGTTTTATAGAACCTTTCTTTTATAAAGTAGATTAAGGGTTTTTTACGTGACCTACGATAATCTGAATGTCTAATCTATGTCACCACCTTGAGGATGCCGTGGACTCCTCTGCCTAGCTACTCTGGGAGAGTCAAGTCAACAGAGTATGTGTTCATTCAGTATAGGGGGTGAGTCGTACTGACACACCAGCCACCAGTGGTAAACAATTCCGTGTGTCACAGCTGGCACCCACCAACCTCTAACTGCCTCTGGAGCCCGGGGACCAGGCTGCTCACTTTACCTACAGGAATTCGTCTGTTTGCCAAACTCCATCCTGGCAAACAAGTATCTTTTAGACGCAACATTCGTTTCTGGAAGAGACTATAAGAAGACTGCAGAAGCAGAGTCTCTCCACAGCCCATCTCAAACATAGCAGAACTGCAAATGAAAAGACAAAACAAAACAAAACGAAGAAAAAGTTTGATTGAGAAAATAGACAAAAAGGAACCCATGGTAAAAGAGCGGGTTTACATGACCAAAGGGCCTTCAGCATGGTGTTAAAAAGTTATATTAGTTTTATTGGGCTACAATTATTTCCTCTTTCCTTGACACGACTTATCCTCATTCTGTGAGGATAAGGGCACAAGACTAATTTATATAGGGTTATCCCTGTAGTTGTTAATTTTATATTGTTCTATTCCATAAATTGTATTGTTATTTTATGTTATTCGATGAGTTGTCTTTTAATGATAAAGGCCACTATAGGGACAAGCTTGCACTTACATGTCCACACCCTTAATATAAGGCACCATGCCTCGTGGGCTTAGGAGGCCTTCCTTAGAGGTGACTGGCATATATTAAAAATCGTGCATTGACTTTGCCACACATGGTGAGGGCAAAGTCGAGTTCGAGCAGTTTACAATGCTCCTGCAGTCTGCAATGGCAGGCCTGCTATCAGTAGTTTACCTGGGTGCCACTCAGGGTGGCACAAACAGTGCTTCAGGCCCTTGTGTCCGCTTTAATACCGATGCCCTGGGTACCACTGGTACCATATACTAGGGAGTTATAAGGGGTTATAGTCCTTTCCAATTGGGGTTACCAATTCACACATATTGGTTTTATGGAGAGAGCACTGGGGCCAGGGCAGCAGGGTACATACAGTGCACTTTCAGAGTCATAACCATCAGCATTGGAGCAAAAAGTGTTTGGGGGAGGGTGACCATACAAAAAGGGCACTTTCCTACATCCCCAAGACCAGTACTCACCAGGAAGACCCTAAGAACAGCCCAGAAGTCTATAGCTGAAAACAGATCAGGGTGGAAGCAAATCCAGAAAATAGATGACCCCCGAAAGTAGGTGTGGAGAAGCAGAAACAACCCTGGACTTATTTTACAAAAGCTCTTTTAGATTAATGCCAAACAATAAAGGCCAACACGTGCAACGTGCAAAACAAATAATATTGTCGCAGAATGCATGTGTAACATAACGACAGTAAGAAGAGTTAACCTCTCATTTAAGCCAAAACAACATCCTTGCCACCTGTTCTGCATGGCCACTTACTGTCTCCAAAAGGTGATCAACTACTGTGTTTCAGTCTGCCTGAATATTTCACCTGTCCTAGGAGCTCCTAAAAAAGAACTAATCACAGAAACAGCACGATTGCATCAATCACCAAAGAAAGCCAACTGACTTATCTTCTGAAAACAGTAGCAGCTATATTCACGTCAGTTCCCAGAAGCCTGTGCAGGAAGAGCTTAGCCGCTGAGCAGGAAATATTCATGCCCGAAAGACTTGTAAAATCAGGGCATGTTTTAAAAAGAATTAAAGCGACCTGTTTCAATGGCTCTAAATTTAGTCCAAGGCGCTTTATAATCATTAAGGCAATAGAGAATGAAACAGACCAAATGCAAACCACAAACCTACTCTGATATTTCATTTATTTGTTTCTTTTGGAAACAAGAATTTCAATATTATGAATTCTGGATCAACAGTACATAAATTAATATAATTAATGGACTGACCACTAACTTTGGCCTCACGGGTAGTGTGCTACTCGCTGTAAAGCGCTTCGATGCCTCGTCAGGGGTAGTAAGTGCTATATAAATACAATTTAAACATGTACATCACAGGGAGGCACCACAAATTGTGCATTTAAGCCATGCACATATTGCTGCCCATCAGAGCAAGCGCTTTGATATCCTGCTGCTAGTCACTTCAAGCACCTCGCACAGTAGAAAAAACACTCTCCTTCAGGAAGACATGAAAGACCAAAAGAAACATATGTGAAGTGAGGGAAATTGTGACAGGAACTTCTATACGACAGTGATTCGGGTCCAAGACTGCTTAAGTTTACAGTGGTCCTTAGAATCCAGTGGAGGACATGCTATCCCCGGTGGTCTCCAAGCTGCTGGCAGGATGTTCTACCATGGGCCAACCAGGCCCCTGTGGTCTACATTCTAGTCACCGCCTGCTTAGTGTGGGGGTGGTTTGAAACATTATCCAGGTCTAATTTTGCTTTCCAGTCCTTCCTGAAGCCATGCAAAAGCCTATCTTGGGGGCTTCACTTATTTTAGTAGGGATTCTGCAAGCTGTGCTTTGGGTCTGATATTGTTTTATGGTAGGTACATAGAAACTTCATTAACATTTCATCACCAGCATCAGTAATAAAAATTGTACCAATGCAAACAGATCCATTTCCCTTCGAATTATATCAATGTAATCCTTTGGGCTTCGCAGTATTGCACTAACAGACTGACATTTGGTGCTACTGTTTTCCTGATCCTTTTGGAAGGAATATTGCTGTATTTGGTGTTTCATAGCCACGCGCTTGGGTTCTTCCAACAACTTCCTCAAGTCAGCATTTGACCTGGTCTCGCTTAGCAAACTTTGGGATGTGCTGCAGCAGCTGGGGATGCCTTCCGAACTACTTTCCCTCATAGCCCGCCTTCATGAGGATAACTTCGCTCAAATACGCTGGGGCTCGCAGAGGAATGTCACTAATCCCTTTCCTGAAGAGAAGGGAGTGCGCCAAGGTTGTGTTATGGCACCCACATTATTCTCCCTCTTCATTAATGGGATTGCCAAGTTTTTAACATCCGTTCCCACTGATGCACCGGTCCTTGCAGGTACAAAAATTCCTTTTTTAATGTTCGCTGATGACATGTTAATCATCTCAAAAAACCCCAGCGGTCTTCAGCAAGCTCTGCTCCTTTTTGAAAAGTTTTGTTCCTTTCAGGGCTTGGAAATCAATGTAGCCAAAACCAAGTTTATGACCTTCAATCAGCACAGAACATTTAGAGGAGGCATACTCCTGGGTAGGCGACCATTTGAACAAGTCAGTGCATTTACCTACCTGGGGGTTATCCTGCAAAAAGACATGAGATGGGGTCGTCAGATTGATACCGCCACATTGAAACACCGGCAACTATCAGGTGCCCTATACACTGAGTATAATGCCTCCCTGACAAAGCCAGTTAACCCGGTACTACAGATTTGCAACATGAAAGTAGTGAGCTAGGTACTATATGGGGCAGAATTCTGGGGGTTTGAGAATCTTTCTCAGCTAACCATCGCAGAAAATAGGTTTCTACGAAAGATCATTAGTCTCCCACAAAGCACCCCGGTGCTACCAATGCTACAAGATCTAGGTAGGAAAGCATTGGTCGATCTAGCCAGGCTACGCCCCATCTTGTATTGGCACAGAATCTGGTGCACACCGGAACTGTCAACACACGCTGCAGGCCTTAGGGACATAATTAAGGCAGATAATCTGCACAAAAGTAGCTGGCTACGTGAGGTAAGAGCTTCCCTACTCAGTATCGGTATGTCGAACTTGTGGGAAAACCCATTGAGTACCCAATTTCCTTCTAAAGAGATCATAAAGGAAAGATATTGGGAATTGGTGTTCCAAAATGCACTAAGAAAAAGTGACAGCTCTACGCTGATGGGGGCTTTCTTAGCAGTCAAACCATGGCCAAGCATGGAACAGTATTGGGACATAATATCTAAACCCTTTGACGGGAAGTTGTACTTTCAATTCCGAGTGGGATGCTTGCCATTAAGATCATATACTGCAAGATGGGTTACATCAGGCAACTGCAAATGCCCCTCTTGCGAGACATCAGAAGAATCTTATGCCCACCTACTGTTTGTTTGCCCCGCTTATATTGACCCTCGTAAAGTGTGGCTTACGCCAATTTGCAGGTATCCGGGTACCAGAAGGAGTAGTGTCGCACTGAGAATATTGCGTACCGACATATCTCCCTGTACTGCAATCGCAGTAGCCAAATTCCTGAGCTGGATGTGGATAATTGAATCGCAAACACTTCATGCAATCTGAAGTACTCCCAAGGCTTACCTGTGTCTGAGTCATTGATTCCCCAAAAAATGAGTATGGTCAATTTTAATCATTATATATATTTTAAATGTTTGGGATGCTTTATGTAATAATGCTCCCATAGCTATCCTCATGAGTCATTGTTTTACTGCTTGCTAAGATATGTATTAGCTCTTTTTAATCTTACTAATCTGTTTTAACTTCTGATTATTATTGTTTGTATATCATTCTGAATGCTTTTACATTTTCTGCAATTGCTGTGTTTTATGGTTGGAAAGCATTCCATTTTATTGCAGATTTGCTTTTATGACACATGTTGTTGAATAAAGCTTTTTTGGATTGAATTGGACTTCCACTGAATAATATTGACCGTAGATCTTCCTTTTGCATCTTTTTATAATGGTTGGGCCGTGTCAGAAACTGTTTCAGAGGGTCACAGGGCACACAGGGTTTACTGGGCCCAATCGTGGGGGTTGAGGTCATTTACTCCTGATGTACCCGGGCCCCAGCTACTATGGATCCTGCTCAAATGTGCCAAGCACCCCTTCTGCATTTGACTGTCAGTGGTAGCTGTGGTTGAGCAGTTAAGGCTCCCTTGAGGGGATGTAGATACAGGTTCAGTGAACACGACTCATAACTCAAAGTGGAAACAATACGAACAATAAATCAATGTCCAGCCAAATACTTGCTTTTATAATTGGAATTGTATTTATATAGCACTTACTACCCCTGATGAGGCGTTGAAGCTCTTTTCTGTGAGTAGCACACTACTCCAGAACCCAAAGAAAGTAGTATTTCATAATAATAATGTCTAACTCTACACATGCAACGAAGTACGACATTCAGAAGCAGCAACACAATCCCACATGTGGTTGGGTATCTAGTAGTTGTCAGGGAATCCCCGTCCCACCCTCCTTTGTGGAACGTGTGCAGGGTTATTCCCCATTCACTAGTGGCCGCATCAGGGAATGCAAACTATTAGACTGTACTCAAGAGTACTCTTAAGGAATTTAGTTAAAGGTGTCTGTGGTCCCGTAGCACCATTAGCAGCGAGTCCCCCGGGGCCCGATTGACTTTTGTAGCATGGAAGAGTTCCACGTTCAGCAGGCACCTTAAACGCGTACCCACAAGGCCTGCACAGTTCAGAAACGTTGGACTGCTCCCGGCGGCAAAGGCTCTTTCTTCTGAGCAGCACTGCCAGAGGTCTTTCAGATGTCAGAGCAACTACATGCTAGCAAAAACGCAGTAAGTTGACTTTGCTCAACGAGGTGGGAATTATTTATTCAGCTCTCAACTGGAGCCAGCAAGGATGCAACTTAGTATATGGCATCACCGGAAGTCCTCCACAGCGAGTCAGGGGCAGTTCCCTTGCAGTGCGGTCCAACTCACAGATTGTAGCCTCAGTCTCTCCTTCGGGCAGTGGCCTGAATCCTTTGGCAACATTGGTACCGGAAGCCCCTCCTGCCATACAAGGTTGCTGCAGTACGTGTTTATATGGGCACAGGCTTTTCCAGCAGTAGCGCCCTGGCCTAGACTTTCACAAGTCTTGGCACTCCATGAAGTTGTAACTTTACCGGTGGCCCACTCTGGCATACTGGATCACTGCAGCATGGTGGTTTAGGCGTAGCAAGACCCACCAGGCATTCAACACATGGCTCAGTCTACAGCAGCCCTCTCCTGGGACTCGGGGCTCGCTGAAAACAATCCTGAACACGGGCGACAGCCCGATCGGTGCACAGCCCAATCCTCACACCTCCCACAGGAAGTCCTCATAATAGCGCTCCCCACTGGACCTTCTCCTTTTCTTCTATCTTCATGAAAGATGTCTGTCACAGCAGGCACAACTGCAAAGCTGATTGTCCATAACATAATTCATGGGATGAACCAGAGTTCACACCTGGATGTCAACCACAGTAATATGTGCATCAAATTGTTAATCTCAGAGCCCCACCCCTACTCTTTGTGATTCCCTAATCAGCCCCAACTCCCTTCCTGAGATGTGTCCAGGCCACTTCCTTGTGATCTATCACTGAATCAAAGAGCAGTATTTTGAAGTGTAAAGGGAGTCTCTTCCTTTCCCCTCCAGTGTGTCCCCACCCAGCATACAGGAATGCAGCAATACACAAATCTGTCTGGGGGACTCGTCTCTCCTCATGTCTTCATCAAGCAGCCATGGGCTTCCCAAAATGGAAATCAGGGTCCTCCATACAATGTACCATTGCTGGTACACTCACTCAGTGCACATTCAGAGCACACTTTGGGTCCAGCACTGTTACCTCTGTGCATTGTACCCTTACATGTACGCATGCATTCAGTACACACACTCAATCTGCATACACTGTTCAGCATTGAAGCTTTCTATCTTTAACCAGGATGTGTTATTTACAAATCACACACTGCCAGCACACACACTTGCTCTGTGCACTCTGCACAACACTTCACCCTTCATGTATTGTACTTCATGCAAGCATGCATACACCCAGCACATGCTTTCCCTGCGGAGGCACTGTACAGCACAACATCGCTTATGCAATGTATTCCTCTCAGGTATACATTCACCCAGTAAATGTACTAACCACACATGAACTGCACAGTACTTCTCCATCCTTGTACTGTACCCTTCCCAGGCACACATACAACCAACTTGAGTCACTCACTACTCCTGTGCTGTGCAGCACTCAACATCTTACCTGATGTAGACCAAGGGTGAGTTAAGCACACAGCAGCAGAACTTTTAAACAGGTGAGTGAGCCTGTAGGCCTCACTCCAGTGACACAGTGTAAAAAGGTCCTGTTCACTACTACTGACCACTACATGATATGCTGCCACTACCATGCTCGTGCTGCTTAACTCCTGGTGAAGGCAGTAGCCTTCCACAACTCCGAGGGTGCGTGTCCCTCCTAGTTCAACAAGATCTCAATCCGTGACAGGCCTATGTCATGGCGCAAACGCATGATCCATGTTCGCCAGTGAGAAAAAAAAATCAGCATTTGGGATCCAGACAACAGTAGAGTGGGGCACTCAGAGCAGGGGTACACATCTTTACCATGCACAGGTCTTTTCTGCCCCAACAAGCCATAAGTAGTATAACAGTGTTTGAGGTCTATATCTGGCTAGGAAGGAACTTGAGAATTCTGATTTTCTTTGCTGGTTATTGTTTTATATTCAGTTTATTATTCTTGTGTGTTTTAAAGAACCTTTCTTTTACAAAGTAAATTAAGGAATTTTTAAATGACCTACAATAATCTGAATGTCTAATCTATGTCACCTCCTTGAGGATGGTTTGGACTCCTCTGCCTAGCTTCTCTGGGAGAGTCAAGCCAAGTCAACAGAGAGTATGTGGCCTTTCAGTATAGGGGTTGAATAGTACTGAGTGCGTAGGCAAGGAGGGGAGAGAGAGGCACTTGAGCTGATGGTTGCTGGGAACTGGCCAAGTGCCTGGGCATGGCGGAGGCTCAGTCGTCAGGTTACTCATCAGCATGACGCCTTTGCCCACCACCATCTGGCCTTCTACCCCTACGGCTAGCACCAGATCTGGGATCCCTCCAGGCCCTAGATCACTGACAGTGAGTGTAACAACCCCTGAAGGCCTGGCTGAACGTGCACCGCAAGAACCCCAGGAGAGGCAAGAAGATCATGCTCTGTAAATATGTAATATATAATTGTCCAACCCTAATCGCTTCAACTCTTCTTAAAATGTAATCTTGAGTGAATTTGCATCTTGTATATATATAACTCTAACCACTAGTATCTGGAGTAGACATATGTACTTACTACCATTGTTATGTGAGTTTGGAGTTTGTCTGTTTTGTATCTTTTATGTAATTCATGTACTCTGAAGTCATTATGTAATGTAACTGGTTCTATTGTAAAGAGCTCTGATACCTTTGGGTAAAGTTTGCGCTATATAAAATTGCATTAAATAAATACAAAAATAAAAAATACTGAGACACCAGAGACCAATGGTAAACAATTCCGTGTGTCACAGCTGGCACCCACTAACCTCTAACTGCCTTTGGAGCCCAGGAACCAGGCTGCACACTTTACCTGCAGGAATTAGTCTGTTTGCCAAACTCCATCCTGGCAAACAAGTATCTTTTAGACGCAACATTTGTTTCTGGAAGAGACCATAAGAAGACTGCAGAAGCAGAGCCTCTCCACAGCCTATCTCAAACATAGCAGAACTGCAAATAAAAAGACCAAAAAAAAATAAGAAGAAAGTGATTGATTTAGAAAATAGACAAAAAGGAACTCTTGGTAAAAGAGCGAGTTTGCATGAGCGAAGGGCCGTGAGTATGGTGTTAAAAGGTTTTATTAATTTTATTGGGCTAGAAATATTTCCTCTTTCCTTGACATGACTTGTCCTCATTCTGTGAGGATAAGGAAATAGGACTACATCATATTGTTTTATTAGGTTATTCCTATAGTTATTAATTTTGTATTGTTTTTTTCCATGCGTTGTATTGTTATTTTATGTTATTCGATGAGTTGTATGTGTTATATTAATGTTTTTTGTTACAAATGCAGACACAATGTCAATGACGCGGTTTCATTTTACCCGCTGGTGAGGTTCTTGCAGTGAATTTCTTGAATATATTTATCCAGAACAGGCTGCTCCCACACCTTTTGGTGAACAACAGCTGGGTTGAAAAGGGGTTTGGGCCACACAGTCATGCAGGCGGACTACAACCCAGTGAAAGGGCAGCATTGGCCCCATAGCAAGCCTTCAATTTCTGAATCCCTATTCCGCTTCCTCAGCCCAGATCCATTGCTTGCTGTTCTTTGCATGATTTGTTTCCACACAGAGGATCCCCACCCATTCTCCCTTCCCAGTGGTGTAGGACAGGGGGGGGAGGGGGCATTCCACCCTGGGCTGCACATGTTTTGCAGGGGGTGGCCACCCCTGCCCCACCCCCCCTTACCTGCGGCCGTCGCGGGGCGGCAAATGCAGGAATCGCCAGAGCAGCCTTCCCCACTCCCCCCGCTTTTACATGTGGCTGCCGCGGAGTGGCAAACGCAGGGACCTCCACGGGCGGCAAAAGGTCTAGTTATGCCACTGTACCCTTACTACATTACTACCTCGCCGTCTTCCATGTCACAGTTCTTACAATATGAGAGTAGTCCTCTCTCAGGAGACAGGCAAACCACTTCCTTCTTACAAAAGGAAAACACAACCTCACAAAAATTTTATTCTTTTTCTTTTTTTCTTTCTCTTTTTATATTTTGTCTCCTCCTCATTCTGTTCCCCTTAAGAACCGTAAGGACTCACTAAACATCCTGTTTTGCCTGTCTCCTCTGGAGGCAGGTTCTGAATGCCCCCCTTTATATCCAGTGGGACAGTAAGTGTGCGTTGTTTGAGATTAGACTTGTCATACTTGGTTAGGCATCCTATTTTGTCTTGTTTATTTCCTTGGAGACTGCTATTGGAGGTTGAGGGCTTTTTCATGATTGGCTTGTGCCAGGGCTGGAGCCTTCTCTTGTGCTGTATGTACTAAGTAAGCATGGGCATGTAGCATGGCCCCTGCACTGTAGTTATGGCCACTGGAATGATGCGGCAGGAAAGGGCCAAATTATGCAGTAGGTTTGAGTAAATCATGCAGTAAGAAAACGCCAACTAAGCGGTGTAATGTAACACTTTTTTTAATAGTATTTCTTCATTATTTTGTCATTTTTACACTTATTTAACAATGTCTGGGCATTGGTTGCACCTCATTAGTACCAGTTTAACATCCAAATATAGCAATAAGCACCAGAAAAGTGACCTGCCAACCTTTCCAAAGAGCTTATTACCGGTACGGCAACAGGTGTTGCTAGGTTTTTAGTAACTTTTGAAATATTTGAGTTAGAAAAAATTGTTTTTTTTGTTAAAATCAGCAGATTACGCAGCAGATGATGGATTATGTTGCTAGTGCAGCAAATCAATAAAAAAATGCAGCGGCCGCACAATCACATAATTCCAGTGGCCCTGACTATAGTGCTTGAAGCAGGCAGGGTTTCACTGGCCCCAGGCCCTGTTTCCAGGGGGCAGTGCTTAATTTGAGCCAGTGGTCAAGGCAAGAATCGGCAAAGCAAGGACTGCCTTCATGTAGCTAAAGAAGATCTAGAGCTCCAAGGACATAACGCTGCAAACCAAGATCAGGCTTTATAACTCCAATGTAAAATCGTTCCTTCTGTATGAAGCAGAAACATGGAGGACAACAGTGACCATCATCATCAAAGTCCAGACCTTCATCATCACCTGTCTGAGGAAAATCCTCCAAATCCACTGGCCAAACACCATCAGCAACAATGACCTATGGGAGCGGACTTTCCAATTCCCTGCTCATGAAGAAATCATGAAAAGATGCTGGGGCTGGATAGGTCACAACCTCTGCAAGCTCGCATCATACACCACCAGGCAAGCCCTAACCTGGAACCCTAAAGGGGAAAGGAAAAGGAAAAGAGGAAGGCCAAGAAACACCTGGCGCCGAGGTCTCAAGGCCGACTGCAAGGTGATCAGTTACACCTGGAGTCAGATTGAAACTAAAACCCAGGACAGAGATGGGTGGAGAGTCCTGGTTGATGGTCTATAACCCAGGAGGGGTAGTAGGCATAACCATGCCATGTTGCAGGGATTCTGCTGATAAGCAGAACTGTGTCTTGGGATGACAGGACGTCAGAATGTAGAGGCTGAGTCTCTCTACAATGTCAGAATCTGTCATCCCAAATCCTGACTAGCTCACAGTGCTTCACCTGAAATCCTAACTTTCCCAGAGTAGCATGTGGTTTTGGCAAACCTAGAACATAACTCTCTAGTCCCCAAGGGAACAGTGGAAACAGATCCTCACCTTTAGTCTCTCACTCATGCATGCCCTTAGTGAACAAACGAAAGACACGAATAAAGTTTACAATACATTTGTTGAAACTATTTTAGCATATTATGAAGCATATGTGCTGCGATTACTAGTCAAATGAAACTAAACAAAGTAATTAGCATTACTATTAGGCTGCAGAAAATAAACTTAGCAACCATGGCAAATTATCTATCTGTGAAGGTGTACCCCTACTATGCGAGCAAACGGATATATTAGTGATATCTGGAATTGGCAACAGAGCTCCAGTCCAGAAAGTCAGGTCATGGGACCATCAGCATTAACATTAGTGAAACAGGGGTGTTATGTAACCCTTAAAAACAAACAAAGTCCCTCCCCTGCCCATTCAGGAACTACCTATTGATGTTGCACTATACAACAGGTTCTTGATGCAATGACTACCATAACCCACCAAGTAACAGCTGTTTACACGTGTCCATGACAAGGCAGAGTGTCAAATCTGCACAGGGGAGCCTTGCATGAGAATAAAGCAACCTGAGACGCCTGAATGAGAAAGCAGTACAAGTGACCCCCCTTTTGTCTAGTATAGTAGCACCTGCTGAAGAGAAAGGGTGGTTCTTGAGGGAGGGGCTCCCTTGTGAGTTTGTCACCCCCACTAAGGGGAAGTAGCAATCATGGCAGGCATTCGTCGTCCTTTCCCCGGTCCCAAAGAACCTGTAGCAGTGTGTCCCAGTATTCTGGAATGGGATATATTCCAAGGCCATGTACTTCCTCTCTCTGCAATGCCTCCCTCTCTATTCCAGCCCAGTATTCCAGCTCCCCTCGCCAAGTATCTACTGCGGGGGTGTGGGGATTTCCAGCATATGGTGATCACTCTTTTGGGCAGTATAAGCACCAGATCAGTACATTTTGCAGTGCCTTTTTACATTTAGTGGCTGCGGGTAGCTGCCTAGTAGACAAGCCTCAACAGTGTCAAGTTGTGGCATAAGACCTCATTAGGACTTTGGCGGTCTTGGTGCAGGACCGCCATGCTGCCGCCCAGCTCTGAGACCACCAAAGCTATTAAAGACCGCCAGCCAGGGTACAACTTATTTTTACTCTGGTGGGCGGTTCTTTGGTAGTCCCACTGCGTTGCATTTGAAAAAGGCACCGCAATGGGAGCATCAAAGGCAGTTCCTGCAGGGCATGGACTGTCAAGTCCATGCCCTGCAAGAACTGGGGGTGCCTGCTCACGGGGGGCACAACATGTTCCCTTCCTGCATGCACTCCATGGCGCAGAGGCAACAGGGGGTTCTGTAGGACCCCCTTTGTTTCCTCACCCCCACACTTTTCGTGGCAGTTGCACCGCCATGAAAAGTGTGGCAGTGAGGAAACTCCGAATATGCTTGGTGGTGCCTTAGCGGCACCAGCAGCATGTTATGGGCCTCAGACCGCTGCACCACCACCAGGGATCATGGATCCCTGGTGGCAGCAGCGGTCCAGTGGCAGTCCATCTGCCACTGTCCTTATCCAGCGGGTGGACACCAGTTTGGTGGTCCGTGGACCGCCACCGCAGGTTCAGCCTGTACAGCCATGTGATAAGCCAGCACCTGTCCCCCATCATGGGGATAGTGTGCAGTACTGCATGCGTATCTGGCACTGTTATGTCAACGTTCCAACGAGTCTTCACCGCATTTATTATTTTGTCATGTGTTAGAAATTGGCCCTCACCCAGCTTGTGCTCCACGGCAAGTGTGGGGACGGTCATGATAGTACAGTTGGAGTATAAATCAGCCACTGTTTGGATACCAACCTCCTCCCAGGTGTTAGTCTCTGAGTCCCAGGGCCAAAATGGTGACTTGCTCAAACGTCTATGTTCCAAATTGGTTGGCAGGGATGCTGCTGTATTAGATGGCACTGGTGCTCTTATGTGGCATGGTTCAAGCTATCACTTTCGTCAGGTACCTGACTCAATGATTATTACACTTATATTTATGCTTTGTCGGCTTAGTCTGTGGCTGGTCTTTAACAGGACTGATGCAAAATGTAGTTGTTTCATTTTAGTTTTTTGCTCATTGATGCTAGTTCAGGATGCCTGGGATACCCTCTCTTGCAGGTATTAAGGTCCATTTGACCATGACTGGCAACAGGGAGAGTGCCTCTCCTGCACTGGCTAGAGGCTGGATGAGGGGCCTTGGCTCTGCTCTTCATATCTTCTGGGCACTTTTAATTCGGTTTGTGGGACATCAATCAATCAATCAGGGGATTTTAAGCGCGCTACTTACCCGTGAGGGTCTCCAAGCGCTGGGGGGGCAGCTCCGGTCAATCAAAGAGCCAGGTCTTGAGGGTCTTCCTGAAGATGTGCAGGGTGGGGGCGCATCTGATGTCGATCGGGAGCTCGTTGCAGGTCTTGCCCGCAATGTAGGAGAAGGTTCTTCTACCCGTTCTGTGGATGCACGGGGGTTCGGCGAGGGCAAGGCCGGTGGATCAGAGGTTTTTCTTGGGTACGTGGAAGGAGATTCTATCGTTGAGATATTGGGGTCCTGTGTTGTGGAGGCATTTGTAGGCATGGGTGAGTATCTTGAAAGTTACTCTCTTCTCGACAGGGAGCCAGTGGCGGTTTCGCAGGTGTTGGGTGATGTGTTCGTGTCGATGGATGCCGAGGACGAGTCTGTCTGGGGTGTTCTGTATGGTCTGGAGTTTGCGGAGCAGAGACTTGTTGATCCCGGCGTAGAGGGTGTTTCCGTAGTCCAGTCTGCTGTTTATGAGTGCATGGGTGGCGGGCTTCCTTGATTTGGGGGGATCCATTTGAAGGTCTTCCGGAGTATGCGAAGGGTGTTGAAGCAGGTGGAGGCGACGGTGTTGACCTGTCGGGTCATGGAGAGGGAGGAGTCGAGTACGATGCCGAGGTTCCGGGCGTGGTCCGTCGGATTGGGGGGCTGCCGAGGGCGGTGGGCCACCAGGTGTTGTCCCATGCAGAGGGGGAGGGTCCAAGGACGAGGACCTCTGTCTTCTCCAAGTTGAGCTTCAAGCTTCAAGTGGTATTCTGCCTCCCTGCGGCTTGAAAAAAGTCTATGTAAAAAACTTGAACGCCTGTGGCGGCGCTCACAGGACCCTACAGATAAAGAAAAATGTAAGTATGCACTAACTCAATACCACAATAATTTAAAAAACGCGAGAAAAACGCACATCGCAACCACACTTGAACAAGCAGGGAGCTCTCAGAAAATTCTCTATCAGATCCTAAAAACATTTACTAATCCTAAGGCCTGCGACATTGTATCTGCCCCATCTCAAACATTGTGCGACAATATATCTAGCCATCTAACCCAGAAAATTGACATGATTTATAATAAAATTACCTCAACGAAAGGCCCTCAGACTGACCCAGAGTTTGATCTCCCTCCAGCCTTGCCCATCTCTCATATGTTAGAGAACTTCCCGTTACTCACGACAGAGGAGACAGAAGCTCTATTAAGTTGCGCTAAATCAGGGTCCCCACTGGACCTCATTCCTGCTAAAGTAGCCGCTACTCTGTCCAAACAACTAGCTGGCCCCATTTGCTCTATTCTAAACAGCTCCATGAAGGAAGGCACCCTTCCCCCTGGATTGGAAAGCTGCGCAGATCCTCCCAATTAGAAAGAATCCTAAAATCTCTACGGAAGACCTAACTAATTATCGCCCCAAAGTTGTTGTGTTTTATTTTTAAATCTGTCCCAATTTTTTTTTCTGGATGAGACCATGTGAGGATGGGAGTTGGTTCTTCGTATTGTTCCCAAAGATGTCCCTCCTTACTGACACTTGCCCTTTCTGTAATTTGATGCATCGTTCTCTTGGACAAAAGATCTTCTTTCAGATGTGAAGAGTTGTTTCCAGATTCTCTGACTTTATACCTCTGGACGATTTGATGTGTCGACACAGGTTATGGTCTAGTTTTGATTCATGAAAATTCCTTGTCTATGCACAGTTTCTTTTTTTGCTTTGAGTTATTTTTCAGTGCACAACTCCATTATCTCTTTCTCACGGTTGCCATGGCCAAAAGGACCCCCTTGGTTTGTCTTTGTTATTTGAATATCTGCTCTTTGCACGCTTTGATCTGGTTGTCAACAAGTACATTTATTAACCATTAGGTTAGGGACTTCACTCTACTTGTAGGGTGATGTTTACTTTTTAAATGTGGAGGCTGATGCTACGGTAGTGATAGATACAGGGGCAAATTTACAAAAATATGTTGTAGCGTTGTGTTATGCCAAATTTGGCAATGCCACACTCCAACATTCTTAAACGCAAGGATATGCCATATTCACAAGAATAAGGTGCTAAAAGAGCTTCCTAGAGCCAAAGCAGGCACCTTGCCGCCATGTTGCAAGGGTGCCTGCGCTGCAGGGGCGATTGTTTATGTGCAGGAAGTAACACCTTCCTGAACATAAACAATCAATAATGACGATTTGCTCTTTCTATGTGTGCTGCAGAAAGCACACATAGAAAGAGCAGAGGAGAATTTAAGAATTTCTCCTTGTGTCGCCATTCTAAGATGCAGGTATTCCCTGGCCTTAGTTTTTGGTTCTGCCCCAGCCTTGTAAATATGGGACAGCATCAAAAAGCAATGGGTATTGTGGTGTAACTCCCACTGCAACACACATTGCATGCTGCTTTGCCGCAGAGGACTGCAGTGGAAAGGAGCATATTTACAAGGTGGTGTTAAGCCACGTTAAGTGGTTTAGCACCACTCTGTAAATATGGAGAACACTTCTATGCCAACGGAGCGTCGCAAAAAGTGGCGCTCCGGTGGCGACAGGGGCTTGTAAATATGCCCCTCAGTGTCATATAGTAAGGACTGTACCAGGAATATGGACAGGGTGGTAATGTTCCAATTACTTACTCGTAATCTTCATTAATTCACAGTCCAATACTTCCTTTCACAGTTCTTGGATTCTCTTCCTTTCCCAAGGACACAGTTTCATTCTCTCCCCATCACATGCTGCTTGGCAGTGAACAGGTTGCCTGGTGAGTCCTTCAAGGTCTTATGGAAACAAGATGGCGAAAGGCAAACTGAAAAAAGAGAAATATTAAAAAAGTAATAATAATACGTTTTTGGGAGAGTGGTTTTTTTCTAAGGTGCAAGTGGATTATCTGTCTACTGGGTAATGACTTACCTTATATTATAAGGGCTTTGAGAAGGAAAACTTGGACTCAGAGTAATGCAGACTATTTGTAAGTAATCAGGACATTCCCTGCCTTGCATGCTGTGAAAGTTGTGACTGTGTTAAAATGATATTACAACATTCAGCTTTAGAAAGTTGCCGGCAATGAATTCATCTGGAAGTTAAAGGCTAGTTTACCACCTACCTTTTTGTGTTATTTTGACGCCAGTAGCACTCACCAGCAATTCCTGCCAGCACCGTATCGCCATCACCAGGGGACTTCATCACCCACAAGCCTACGCGGCTGGAGCCGCCTACGACCATTGGAAGCGCCAGGAGGCGCTTAAAAGAGGGATAGGGCTACCACTGCACGGGACGCCACTAGCACTCACCAGCAATTCCTGCCAGCACCGTATCGCCATCACGAGGGGACTCAATCCCCCACAAGCCTACGCGGCTAGAGCCGCCTACGACCATCGGAAGCGCCAGGAGGTGCTTAAAAGAGGGACAGGGCTACCGCTGCGCGGGACGCCACTAGCACTCACCAGCAATTCCTGCCAGCACCGTATCGCCATCACCAGGGGACTTCATCCCCCACAAGCCTACGCGGCTGGAGCCGCCTACGACCATCGGAGGTGCTTAAAAGAGGGACAGGGCTACCGCTGCGCGGGACGCCACTAGCACTCACCAGCAATTCCTGCCAGCACCGTATCGCCATCACCAAGGGACTTCATCCCCCACAAGCCTACACGGCTGGAGCCGGCTACGACCATCGGAAGCGCCAGGAGGCGTTTAAAAGAGGGACAGGGCTACCACTGCGCGGGACACCACTAGCACTCACCAGCAAATCCTGCCAGGACCGTATCGCCATCACCAGGGGACTTCATCCCCCACAAGCCTACGCGGCTGGAGCCGCCCACTACCATCAGAAGCACCAGGAGGCGCTTAAAAGAGGGACAGGGCTACCGCTGCGCGGGACGCCACTAGCACTCACCAGCAATTCCTGCCAGCACTGTATCGCCATCACCAGGGGACTTCATCCCCCACAAGCCTACGCAGCTGGAGCCGCCTACGGCCATCGGAGGCGCTTAAAAGAGGGACAGGGCTACCGCTGCGCAGGACGCCACTAGCACTCACCAGCAATTCCTGCCAGCACCGTATCGCCATCACCAAGGGACTTCATCCCCACAAGCCTACGCGGCTGGAGCCGCCCACGACCATCGGAAGCGCCAGGAGGTGCTTAAAAGAGGGACAGGGCTACCGCTGCGCGGGTCGTCCGCGGGCGTGCCCGGGCGAAGCCTGGGCCAAGGGCGGGCCCGTCTGCACCCGCCCGAGCCCGAAGGAGACTGGGCTGGGCCACCCCCCTGAAAATATATACGCGGAGGCTTGACTTCACTGGGGTGAATCCTGCTCTCTGCATATTTACATCTGGAGAGGTTTCCTTTTAGGGGATTGTAACGGCTTTCCACCGGAAGGTGTATTTGTGCATGTAAAAGTAAGAGCAATCCGCCGCAAGACTTTCTATTAACTGGCAACTGCAGACTTACTCTTACTACTGTGGATCATTCATCCAATATATTTAATCTATTTTGGGTTTGTGTGTTGGAGGGCATACTGTGTGGGCACTTTACCCTACTGAAGGTTTGTTTCCTTTAAAAATTTGGCGATCGATTGCCTGGATATTTATCCTGTTGGTCTCTTGTATCCAAGCCCCACACCTCCTACAACCAGGGAGCACTAAGTCCATCAATCACTGTAATACATCTAGGGTTATAAGAGAGGGAGTGGGATGGGTAAGAGAAAGGCGGGGAGTACTTCTCTATTGGCAGGGGGCGCACAGCAGTCCCTAATGAATTATCTAACCAGGGCAATGGGGGCCATTGAGAAACAAATCTCCTCAGTGGAAGAGTCGCTAACACAGGGGAAGGTAGGAGGAGGAGCGGATAAGAGCCCCGAGATAATTGTATGTAATACCTCCCCACCCAGTCAGCTTGAAATTCCTATTGGTCAATCACTTCGGAACGGCTGTGTACAAAACACGCCAGGGCACATATATGTGAGCGACCCAGATTGTGGCCCACAGCCCCCATCAAAACACCCCAGAAATCCAGAGGTAGCCCGTAATTATACTAATTATACTAGCATAATAATTTCAGCAAAGAGGCTAGATACTAGCAAGAAATGTAAAAAAATGAATAAATCTAGTAAGCCTGATATTGGCACGAAAGGTACATGCCTTATTAATTCCTTAATCACTAACCAGTCAGCTGATCTTAGCAAGATAGCAGATAAAATTGATGCCTTACATACAACTTTAAGTGAAGCACTAACCAAGCTATCAGCAAGGGTAGAAGTAATTGAGGACTTACTCAAGAGCCAACATCTTCCCGTTAAGGCTTTTGCTGACATCTGCCCAAGGAGAGAATCTATGACCAAGTCCGTGGCTCAAAAATATGGCGGACCGCTATGCGTAGAGCCCCATGAAATGACCGGTTCAATGTTGTCATTGAATCCTGTTTACCCGGTCATGGGCTCTATCCCCCCTCCCATAATTGTCAACAAAGTTAACAGCCATTTAGCCAACACCCTGAGGGTACCTGCCCACCGAAATGCGAGAGCGCACCAGCAGCCCCTTTCTAGACTCCCGCTAAATTCCCAAATGGAAAGCTGCACATTAGATTTACCACCGGCAGCAACTCCCTATATAATTGTCTTGGCCAATGTCCCAGTTCTTTCGAATCAAATAAAAGAACCCTGGGACGCCTTGAGAAATAAAGCCCTTTTCTGGCTAGCTACAAAAACAGGTCTAACAGAGGCTCTATTTGCGGAGTTTAAAATGGTTAGAAGGGTTTGCTGCATTGGCAGAGACCACAAAACGTTGCCTGGTGATTGTGTAGTATTGACATTTAGATCCCCACAATTAGTACATACGATTCTCTCCAGAGCTGGTAATCAACATATACTGGCCACAGGTATTAACATCTTGCCTCATGGGTACTTCTACCAGCCTCACCGCGTAATTCAAACAAGAATAGAGAATAGGGGTCCTCAGACTACCTCCCCTAATTTTTACAATGTCACTCTATCTAACCGCTTCGACATCTTACCTACTCTAGAAGACATAGATTGACACAATTCCTTTGATATATGCGGTGTCCAAATTAGGAGACTTGATGTACATACAACTCCCGTAAGATCTGTATCCCCTGTAAACAAGGTAACTCCCAAGGGTAAACACTTTAACCTTCCATCTCTGGCTATTATTTCTGTCCAGGTACAGAACATATCGGCAAAGACAGATCAACATCATAGAATTGGATGCCACAACATTGACACCAAAAATAGTGGGGATGGTAATAGTAGATCATCTATTTGCAATATACTGTTCAGGAATGTAGCGGGGCTACGATCTAAAGCCAGTGATTCCCTATAGTTAAACTTTGTAGAAGATTTTAACATTCTGTGCTTGCAAGAAACTTGGCTGGAGTTCCCCCTGCATGTTAATGGATATAAAACATTCCATTCACCAGCATTGACATCAGCCCATGGTAGAAACAAGGGAGGACTGTGTACTTATGTGTCTAACAGAGTAAATGCCAAAAAGATTGTACTTATGACATCGGATATTTACTACCAGATTGTCTTGCTTCATGTGGATAAAAAGCACTGTATTGTCTTGTTAAATTTTTATAACAATATTCCAAAAGAACAGGTTGCAGGAATTCTGAATAGATTACAGAACGATCTGCTTAACACACAGAATGATACGGAGAAGGATATGTGCATTATTTGGGGTGGGGATTTTAACTCTGCTCTGTGTCCTTACGCCAAGCGGGGTACCTGTGGTTTAGCCTATGAAAAGGGCACCAACCCATCCCATTTTCCACATTTAACTTTTGGGGACCATTTAAATGCAATCATGTTTCTATTTGATCTCGGTTTTGCAAATGAATTGTGCTATCCTATAGTCCCATTCAGCTCTACTTTTAATGGTAGAGGGTTTGGTTCTATTATTAATTTTATTATGATCCCAAACCAACACTCAAGTAGGCTGACCAAATTTGTGAAACACACCATTGCAATGAGTGATCATTTTTCCCCTAAGTATTACTCATCAACTTCCAAACAATGTGTTAAATAAAATGGGTATTTCAGAACATCACATGCAAGACGTTGTGCTTAGTAGGAGTAACGGATACTCATTGCGCTGGTCTAAGGTGGAGCCAATCGAGTTTACAAATACACTGTTAATCAAATGTAAATCTGATTTTTCAGTTTGCTTAGACGAATTTCCTCCCCATGCGGAGGTGTTGAATTCCTTTGGTTCAATCTCCCTTGAGATCAAGAGAAGTTTATTTGTGGAAATGAATAAGTGTAACAGAAAGAAGCAGGGATGGTTCGACTCAAAATGCACCCAATCCCATACAACATTGAAAAGCGCCCTGCATAAACTTGAGAAAAATCAGGCGGAAATTAACTTGGCTAGAAGGGAATATAGGCATGCGTTGAAAGAACGAAAGGATGCACTGAGGGCAGAAACCTGGCAGGCTTTGCATGAAGCTTCTCAGCTAAGGGATACTACAGGTTTTTGGAAGGCTGTTAATGCACCTTTCTTAACCCCTAGAGACTCACCATCAATCGAGTTATCTATTAGCGAGGATCAGTGGGTGGATCACTTTACCACACTATATCATGATGAAGAACATGTAATACTACAGGCTGCATCGAGCCCCCTCCTAGAGCCAGAACCATCGAGTTTCTTCCCATTTGACATCCACTTTAATTTAGATGAAGTGAACTGTGCTATAAACGTTAGTGCGGGAGGTAAGGCCCCCGGCCCGGACGGTGTGCCCGTTGTTTTGTATAAATCTAATATTTATCTTTAGGGCCCATTATTAACTTTGTTCTTGAGAGCATGTTGTCACCACAGCTTTATTCCATCCTGGTCTGAATCTGTTTTGGATCCAATTTTTATAAAGGGTGACCGTAATATTCCTACATGCTATCAACCAATTTCTATATTAGACTCTTTCCTCAAAGTGACGGGCCGTATTTTATTAGATAGATTGCAGTCATGGGCAGAAGATGCTGGGGTTATTACAGAGATACAATATGGCTTCCGCCAGGGCTTAGGCACAATAGAACAGGGTCTAAACCTAAATCTATTGTTAGGTAAATACACACGAGCCAAGCAGGGGAAGCTATTTATGGCATTCGTGGACCTCAGTACCGCGTTCGATTGTGTTAGACACAATAAACTGTGGACTATTCTTGAGGAAATGGGAGTAGAAATATCACTTATAAATTTTATGAGGCAGCTGTATCATGGTGCTTGCGCCAGGGTTCGTTATGGAACCATGGGTGAGTGTACTGCTAAATTCCCAATAAGAAAGGGGGTGAGACAAGGTTGTGTTCTTGCCCCCTTTCTTTTTACTCTATATATTAACGGCTTAGGCCAATTTTTAATTAGTCAATGCCAGGATCTTCCGTTCATCGATAAACGCCCAATCCCAGCGTTATTATGTGCAGATGACGCTGTCCTAATGTCGCGTACTCAAATTGGGCTCTAAAGAGTAATGACCAGCTTTGCCACATATATGCAAAATTTGGGTTTGCAAGTGAACATTTCAAAAACATTTATAATGAAATGTGGATCGAACAGTACTAAATGTTACGATATTTTTATTATTAATACCAAGGTTGAGTGTACCAACAGATTTCCATACCTTGGTATTCTTTTTGACTACAGAGGGATGTGGATACATGCAGTTTTAGCTAGGAAAATGTTATTTTCCAAAGCCACCGCTGCCCTCGCCCACTTTGCCAATAAACTGGGCAGAAGGCCGGGTGCGGAACTAATACAAATTTACAAAGCAAAGTGTATTACAACTGCCATGTACGGTGCAGGTATATGGGGATATGTTGACTCTCAGCCCCTGCAATTGATTGAGAATGCCTTTTTCAGATACTTATTGGCAGTTCCCAATAGCACGGCAACCTATATCTGGCATGCAGAGCTAGGGATATTGTATATCTCTGACCTAATTAAAATTGAGCCAATTCTATTATGGCATAAAATTTGGGTTACAACGCACACTAGTCTCAATCGGGATATTATAAATGACTGCCTAAAGCTTCACAGGGGGCCATGTATTCCCTGGCTAAATTACATGAGAAGATTTATGGCAGATATTGGCCATCCCGAATATTTCACCAATCCGGAAACTATCATACTAATCCCGAGAAAAAAACTGAAGGCTGAATGCTTAATGCATCTAGAGTCAATTAGACTCTCAAATGAAATTGTTAAGCCCACTGTTATGGAAAACCAACTGTTAATGTCATGTTATGGCATCCAACCATACCTTACGTATGTAACCGGGGGCTATGACAGGTTGCTGCTAACTCGTTTCCGTCTGGGAATTTTCCATAGACTTACTAGCTTTCCTGTCATGAATGACTGGTCTAGAACTCTTGGACCATGCCCATGCGATGATTTGTCTCAACAGTCTACCTTGCACACTCTTTTATTTTGTAAATTTTATTCAGTTCCTAGAAAAAGATGGATCGTTCCCATTTTAAAGATTCTGGGCTTGAGACAATGTCGCCCAGCTTTTATAACGTTGCAATTGTTAAATTACAAAATGTTTACTGGCCCTCTAGCAATGTATTTGTAATGTGTGATCAAATTGAGGAAATATTGTGGAATATGAACCTGGCTTCTAACACATGTTTTTTAACGCTATAATTTTAATACTATGAAATGTTTACCAGCTTCTAGTTACGTATTTGTAAAATGTGATCAAGTCTAGAAAAAATGTGAGATATGAATCTAGTTTTTAAATACTGATTTTACATTCTTTTTAATTATGTAATATCAACGTGATTGGACTTTTTAAAAATTATATTTTATATGCTTTTATGATTTATATGTTAAATCGAATAAAGCTTATTTTGATTGAGTGTTATTTTGAAATTGTTTTGAAATAAATTGGTATAAATATTTTCTATTCAATGAGTCGATACTGTTACGTGATTTTAATCATGAAATGTCAATATTAAGTAAGGTACTACATTGGTTTTGCTGTGCCGTGATATGTTCATCTTACATTGGGCTTTTCAGTGAAAAAATTGTAATATTTTACTCTGTAAATTCTTACAGTTATTCTAGTTATTAAATAGGTTTATAAGTCATGTAAGATTGGAAGATTTCTTTGCATGCTTAAGTTACATTTTGTGACTTATCGGGTGGTTGATGGTATTGTATTGCTTGAGTTGATGCTGTTTTATTCCTTGAGTTCTTGTTTTCAGTTTTTCTGAAGACTTGAAGGAAGTGACCCGATTAGGGTCACTCGGGTCACTCGCGACCACCTCTCAGACTTCCTCACAAATGAAGAGTTGGTCAGACAGTAAAGAATACAAACCAAAGGTATTTATTCGAAGTACACTCGAGTGGAGTCAGGTCTGATCAGCCTCCTTGGATTGCTGCTGAGGGACTGGCTTCAGTCAACATGGAGTTACATTAAGTACATCTCAAACCAATGAAAGCACCGCCCAGGATGGAAAATTCCAGGCTCACACAGCTAAAACAAAGAGGTACAGTAGGATAAGTTTTAACTCTAAGGCTGGGTACAAGCTATCTATAAATGAAGGTCGTCCTGCCCGTGCCCGCAGCTGTGCTGGTGGGAGAAGGCCTCTATCTAGTGGGAAAGGTATGTGTTAATGAGGACAATGTACTCAGCGAGGCAGCGTTAAACCTTGAAGAAAAAGAGGAAAAAAACAAATGGAGACATTTCACAGCAAGCTGGGGTTAGTTTCAATCACGGTTCAAAATGGCGGCTCAACTTAAAATGGTGCAGCGAATGCTAACTTTACATAGAGCAATATCCAAGCAAAACGAGTGCATAACATTTACATTTCAACAGACCCTACTTTTAGCAGAAGCTAACCATTTGAAGTTGAGAGAATATGGAGGGTAGCATGGTATGTATATAACAAATGATCTTCAGAATTCAGAGCAATCCATGTATTCAGCATCAAGGGAAGATGAGTCCTCAAATACACCCTCGTCTATCTGTATAAAACTATCTATTTCTTTCTGAGCCATAATCACAGCATGTGCATCATGGTTGGGCGTCTTCCGCTTTGGAGTGAGAAGTGTAACACAATAAGAGCAACAGGCCAGGAGACATTGTATACAGATGCAACATGTGAGGAAAATACCAGCAACTACAGCTAGGAAAGCAAGGATCTTCCAACCCCAGGCCGTAAACAGACCCCAAAACCACCCAGATAGGGTCCAAGTACCATTTACCTTGTGAATGTCAGAGGAGAGTCTGTGTAATTTCTGTATGGCATATACATTGGGGGCGTGGTCAGGTATGTATACGCAGCAGCTACTACCAATGACGCGACCGTCCCCTCCCGATCAGCAACGATGACGTCTAACACCATCCGGTTTTGTAAGGTAACGAGTCTGGTAGCCTGTAGCTCAGCAGTGATATTGGTCAGAATTCCTGCTGTTGTATTAATGACCCCTTCTACAACTCTCGTGAGCCAACAAATGTTGAGGCTATTAGACATAGGGCCCCAAAAGGGTACAATACCCTTCATGGCATCTTCAAACTGTTGCAAAGTGGTATCTGTCTGATCTATATCTTCTGTGTTAATAACCCTTCTAACTTGGGGCAAATGTACACTCCGACGCTGCAGCCGATGGTCTTTATGGTAATTAGGCCAATCAACATACACTGGGGGAAGAAGGAAAGAGAGGTAACACCTGCCAGACCATCTCCTAGGCAGCCAGACATAAGCCTGGGATCCACAAACGAAGTAGACATTAGGGGGCAAAACCAAAGGTGGACTATTAACTGTGCTAAGTTGGAAGATAAAATTACATTTGCTGTCCCTCACCTCTACCTCCCCCCTTCCCTGAACACAGAAAGCAGCTGTGGAGCTGACCACAGACACGGGTATTGGCTTATCCCTAGTCACATTACGGTCTTTGAAGGAGCGGAAGTACTCAGATGTATTGAATTTCTGAAAATCTGCCATTTCCATCTGAAGCCATGTGCTATTCTTCACCTTGTCATATTTGCGCATACAGGAGTTTGGGGACAAAGTACCAGAGATGTTTAGTCCTGCCTTACCTATGAGAATAAACCCATGATGGAAACATACATAATCAGTCACAGTGTTAGAATCAGTAGGGGTCATAACCTGACAGGAGTGGTGATGGAAATGGTGGTGTACCATTACAAGCAATTCGAACCAGCCCTCACAACTTCCTAGGTATGACAAAGGCATGGACAACAGATTATCACTTTTGTGAGTAACTGAGGGGAGCAATCCACAGACCCAACAATTTGTTGTGTTAGACACATCATGAGCTTGGTGCAACATTTGTATAAAAACATTATCAGTGTAAGTCTTTCGGTGCTCCCCTTTGTGAGGAGCCAAAGTAACAAACATGTGTTCAGGGGGGGCCGGTGTCGCACCAACCAAAGAATGCACAGGATACTCCTCGTCCAGAAAATAGGATATCCCCAATACAACTATTAGTGCAATGACAACTATTGATGCAAAAACTATTTTACTTTTTGTGGACCAACCCTGCTCTGGGCGCGGAGGCGCAAATGGCTGTTCTTCCTCAGTAATGGGCCGACCAAATGGATACATTGCAGATCAAGGGAAAAGGGAATGCAGTGGAACTGGTGACAAAGAAAAAGTGGGTAAGTGTTCCCAGTGTCCGTCTGAGCCTCACTGGTAGACTCCTATTGTTCATCAACTTTGGCGCTCTTGAGCACCGGCGGTGGAGCTGTTCGATCCTAGCTCTTGAAGAAATCCCACGTCGCACAGGATAATGTACACCCCCCCTCCAGGGGAGCACGTTCGATCTATCCTGTCCAATGTCCGCACAATGCACCAATCTCACCTCTCCCTAAACTACTGTTGCCTGACTTGCGCAGTCCATCCCTGCTAATCTGACTTCTCCTTTGGTGCACTGTTCCTCCGTCGGGGGCGCAAATTGTACCTGGCTACTCCAGGCACAGAGGGGTCAGTAAAAAGGGGCTCAGACACAGAGGGGCAAGTAGAAAGGGGCTCTTGAATGGCCTTGATCTCCGGGGCACTGCCGCATTTAGCACCTCCTCATTCTCTGCCTCTGTTTGGGTCCACGTGAGCTTTGCATCCGAAAAGGGGACGAACCGTGGGACTTATTCCCACTTAGAGTCCCCTATTCCATCTTTGACCCACTGATCATAGGGTAAGGGCAGAGGCACTCTGTGGCAGTGTTGACTATGTATCCAGTTCTTTCGACCTGTGACCTTGACCACTGTGTGGGTGGCAAGGAGGATCTGGACCGGTCCCTTTCACCTCGGCTCCAAGCTCTTCTTCCTTTGAAAATTCCGGATTAGAATAAAATCACTAGGCCATATATCATGTCCTGGCCCCTCGGGTACTGGCGGGAGAGAATGCTGGATCTGTTGGTGAATAAAATGCAGACTTTTAGTTAACTCATACAGATAGTCCACTAACAGAGGATATTCTATGTCAGAAAATCTACGAGGACACGGGACGCCTGAGACATTTGCCAGGCACCCGAACACGACCTCGTAGGGTGACAGTACTGTCCTGGAATGCGCTGTTGTTCTTGTGGACAAAAGGGGTAATGGTAAAACATCTGGCCACTGCAACCCTGTGCTCTCCTGAATCTTTGCCAATTTCAGTTTGAGAGTACCATTGTACTTCTCAACCAAACCTGCTGACTGGGGGTGATTTGCAGCATGACATTTTTGTCTGATATGTAGTGCCCCACAAACTAACTGAATGACTTTTGCATTAAAGTGGCTTCTGTTATCACTCTAAATCAAACGGGGCAAGCCGAAGCGAGGAAAGAACTCCTTCAGGAGTACTTTTGCAGTCGCTATGGCTGTGTTTTCTTTCGTGGGATAGGCCTCAACCCATTTACTGAATGCACAAACCACCACTAATACATATTTCAAATTGTTGACTCGATCCATTTCTATGTAATCTATCTGGAGGACCTCAAAAGGGAAAGTGGGAGGTGCAAAATTATCAGGTGGCATAGGGGTACCTTTTCCAGGATTGTGCATCATGCACACCATACAATATTTGACCAAATGGGCAGCAGTCTTTGGGATATTATCATTTTGCCATTCAGGGTCTAGCAACTTACAAATACTTTTAGCACTGATATGAGCTGCCCCATGTGCCATGGTGACTACGAGAAGAACATATGAATCTGGTAGCATCCATCTCTGTTTCCCTGACTTACCAGTCCAACACCCCTCCTCATCAAAACGTGCTGTGCTTTCCTGCCATATTGCCAATTTCTCAATTGTTGCCTCACTTTGTATCTCCTTGACACTTTCCAGCGTATCCTCAAACATGGTGACCTCGGGCACCCACCTAGTGGGACCTGCTACAAACATCCTTTTCATCTTCGTCCGGGCTGTCTCCTTAGCTGTCTGGTCTGCAAAGGCATTCCCCTTACCCACACTGTCAGTAATTGTGTTGTGGGCGCTGCACTTTACTATCACTAACTTCCTGGGGAGTGTCAAAGCCGATAAAAGCCTATGTATAAGGGGGCCATGCTAAATCTTCATCCCATGGGAAGTGAGAACCCCTCTCTCTGCCCAGAGCCGCCCAAATTATGGGCGACTCCGAAGGCCTACTGACTGTCAGTATAGATATTGACAGCCAGTCCTTCACTCAACTCGCAGGCTAGGATAAGGGCAATGAGCTCTGCAGCTTGGGCTGACTGATAGGGAACTCGTGACGTCTCAACTACGGTGGACAGTGTTGTGATTGCATAAGCGGCTGTTGTGGTGCCATCTGGTAGCTTAAAGCAAGAACCATCGACAAATAGTTCCCATTGGGGTCAGATAAGGGAACATCAGTCAAGTCTACCCGTCCTTTCGTCTCTTCCTCCGTTCGGAAGATACAATCATGTATGTCAATTTCCTCACTCTCAGAAGGGATGGGTAGTAACGTGGCTGGGTTCAGAGTGGCACATCTTTTAATCGTGACATGTGGTGCAAAGAGAGTTAGCTCATAACCGGTCAGACGTGCACTGGTGAGGTGCTGTGTCTTGGTCTTATTCAAAAGAGTATCCACAGCCAGGGGCACCTTGACTGTGAGGTCAGTATCAAGTACGAGCCCAGCCGATTGCCTTATAGAGACGGCCACAGCCACGACCGCTCTTAGACAGCTCGGGAGGGCTCTTGCGACAGGGTCAAGAAGGTCAGAAAAATAAGCACACGGCCGTTGCTTACCTCCAAAGGCCTGTGTTAAAACAGAAAGCGCACAACCAGCCGTCTCGTGTACGTACAGCACAAATGGCTTTGCATAATCAGGCGTACCAAGCACTGGCACAGAGCAAAGCGCAACTTTTAATTGCTCAAAAGACTGCTGACATTCAGGCGTCCAAGGCAAGGGTTCATGCACATCTTTAGTGGTTAGTGCGAGCAGGGGTTTTGTTAATAACGAATAGTTAGGGATCCACTGACGACAATAGGAAGTAATGCCAATAAAAGCACGCACATCCCTTTAAGTTTTAGGGATAGGCATTTTAACAATGGCGTTGATACGCTCAGGGGTCAATCTCCTACCCTCCTTTGACAGTAGGTGACCCAAGTGGGTGACCTCCTGTTGACAATATTGAAATTTGGAAAGGGACACTTTATGTCCGTGGTGTGCCAAATGCAACAACAATTTAACCGTACTGTCTTTGCAACCCTTTTCAGTGTCAGAAGCGATGAGAAGGTCGCCTACATATTGGAGCAATACATTACCTGGAGGAAGCGTAAGGGAGTCAAATTGGGCTTTTAAAGCTTGACTATATATACTACGGCTCTCAGTATAGCCCTGAGGAGCTCGACAGAATCTAAAACTTCTACCATCTAGGGTAAAACCGAACAAGTACCTGCTATCTGGATGGATCGGAATACTAAAGAATGTATTTTTAGGTCAATGACAGAGAAGAATTTAGCAGTAGAAGGAATCATCGTCAAAGGGCAGTAATGTCAGGGACCACCGGGAACTGTGGAACTGCTATTTTATTTATTGCGCGCAAGTCAATCACAAAGCGATGAACATCTGGATGATCATCAGAGGAGCCCGAAGGTGCCCTCTGAAGAATGGGAAGAATAGGGCTATTACACACATTAGCAGTCGTCTCCTCAACAACTCCTGACTTAATCAAGTCCTGTATAATTTGTAACAAGGATCGCTCCCCTGCCTGTGGTATTTTGTACTGAGAAATCGGGGCAAAATGGCATTGTTTTTAATTTTGATAGAAACTGAGGGTATCTGCAATAGTCCAACGTCCGTGCCTCCCGTTGCCCACAACGTGGGCGGCACGTCCTTAAATTCAACAGGGAGGGGCACATCTTTGGACAGACATTGCTTAGTGCTGACCACATTCGGGCCCATCGTCATGTAATCACCTTCCGGGGAACAATAAATAGTAGCATGCAACTTCTTTAATAAATCTAAGCCCATCAGATTTTCTCCGCAATTAGATGTCAACAAAAATGGTAAGTCCACAGTAAAAGGACCTATAGTCAGTGTAAGAGGTTTGGAAATGGGGCTTACAACCGGTACACCAGAAAATCCTACCGAAACATTATAATGGCCAGACAGAGCTGCCCCGGGGGACCAGTGAACGAGAAATAGAGCTATTCATTGCACCTGTATCCACCAAAAATTCCTTAGCTGAGCCCTGAAATCTGCAGTAACATAAGGACTGCGCTGATCTACAGGTATCTGAACTGGTCCCTCACCCTGTCCCTAGCTGTCCTAGCTGTGAGACCCCGCATGCCGTTACAACGCAATGTTTTACCCCGACTTGCTGTTGGGGATGCGCTGGATGTTGGAATAGTATAATTTACTATTCCAACTCCAGTCTGTGCAACAGTAGGGAAGGTGTTGGAGTTAAATCCAACACCTTATACCCCCTACAGCACGCCATTTTCGTTGTAATGGCATGCGGGGTAAAAGCATGCGTTGTAATGCATGCGTTGTAACAGTTGTTTCCCGTGAGACATACCTGTCACCTCGTCTATATCATAGTCATCATGATAATACTGGCCGCCCCTATTGTCATCGAAGTAGTTACTATCCGGGCGAACCTGTAACGTGGCAGTATGCTGTGCTCTGTCCTGTCCACTAGCTCCACGACCCCGGCCACGAGAACCTCGTCCTCTAGGGGCCGCGGCTTTCTGCAACACCGGACACTCGCTATGCCAATGTCCCTCCTCTTTACAATACATACACTGATTCGGCCCTACAGGCGTATTATTCCGACTAGTACGAGGAAGCTGTCGGGCCTGGTCCTCTCAGGCTGGTGCCGGGAAACCCTGCTGGGTAGCTGTGCGCCTTACAAAATTAATTAACATAACAACATAACATACCACCACGTCCTCTACCATTCCCTCGAGAAGCCTGCTGCAACAATCCCTTTGTCTTCAATTCTTTATGCTTTTTCTTCACCTTCTCCTTCTCCTCATTTTCCCTGTGCTCATAATACTGTGCCACACTCAAAATTACAGAAGGGAAGGAGGTAGTCCAAGTGCTCTCCGAGGCCTGTAACCGAGCCGCGATCTCAGGAAGCAGGTTCGTAACAAACCTATGAACGAACAATCGGACATCCCCCTCCACCGACAAATCCTGGACACTAAAATCCCAAAACACACCTTCAAACCTACTGAAAAAATCTGACACACTCTCATCCTTCTTCTGAAGACATGCCGTTAACTTGTCCCAATCCACCCTTCTCTGTGAAAAAAGGGCATGCATATACGTAATAATTCGGCCAGGCAAAGCTAGTATCTCCGCCTTAGGCTTCTCACCAGGCTTCCTCTCCTGCTTTAATCTGATCCCAGGTGCCACCCAATTCCACAACATGATCCTGTGTGTGCACCTGTCTCCAAATATCAACGGGCACCAGTAAACCAAAAAACATCTCAATATCCGCAAGTGTCATCACTGTCGATGAAGCAGCCTCAGTCAATTCCTTATAATATGCAGTTGGGTTTTTCTAGGGTCAGGCAACTGAGTCTTAAGAGATAAAACTTCACTCCTTTTCCATGGCGTGTAGAGCCACTGTTCTTGGAATCGGGCCTCTACCCGTGGTCTATTAACAACGTTATGCTGATCCCGTAGCTCTGGTATTTCAGGGTGATATATGGAGTGGACTTCCCTAATCGGAAACTGGGATACTGTCGTTGGGCTCTTTTCAAGCAACCTACCCCGATATGCGACCAATGCTGCGACATTACCAAAAACCTTACCGGGTGCCATATCAGCAGCATATACATGATCTCTAACATCATAAATGATCTGGGGTGCTACACCATTAAAACACTGTGCCCACAGTCCAATCCGACATGTGCTTAAGGGCATGCTGCTGCACAAAAGGCTCATAATCTTTCATCACTCTCCACACATCTTCCACACTGTAAATGGGGTTACGAGCCCACTGGGCAGCCTAATCGGCTACTATCTTTTTCTCTTCGTCTCCCACATCTGATCGTATCAATATCTGCCCCAGTCGTTCCCTAGCAGTTGCCCAGTCTCCGTCCCCTAGTCCACGTACCAGTGTTCCGCTGCTCAGTAATGTCGGGGAATGTAGGAACAGGGAAGGAGTAGCGAAAGACGTATAAGGCACCAACATCGCTGCCGGCTGCGACATAGGTGTAAGGACTGGAGAGAGAGATGCCGAAACAATAGGCGTAGCAGAAAGACTGGCAGTCATCGTAGCCGTAGAAGGTGAAGCCAAAGAAAGGGCAGGAGGCGCTGTGGCCGAAGCAGCTTGATCAATAGCAGAAGAAACAGAAACTGCAGAGACAGAGGGAACGGATGACTGAGGCTAGGGCATGGCAGGGTATATTCTCTGTGGGGCGTATGGGGGTGGAGGACGAGTATCTAACAATTCCTCCACAAATGCATCATTTTCTTCTCAGGCAACATAAGACTTTTCACATTGTAATCGAAAATGCCTATCAGCACACTCTATTCCTTTTTCTATTTCCTCTCTATCATGCGCTACAGCTTTTTGAGTCAATGTCTGCATTCTCCCCTTTCGGGCCTCTTTCTTCGCTTTCATTCATCTCTGTTTAGCTTCCTTTTGCCATGTTCTGAGAGAATCAAACATCGACTGCCTACTCCTTTTCGCAAACAATGTTACCTGCAGGAAATTAATTTTCTGTTCATCAAAAGTGCCCGTCAACGGCCACTGCAACTCGGCATTGTCCCTCGTATATTTGTGCCATAACGTACCAAACATAATAGGGCCAAGGCCATGTTTTATGTACATGTCGAAATTCGGAGTACCTTCTGGAGGCGCCGGCTGACTTTCTTCCAATCGAGCATCAGTAGAACAACAACGACAGCCCAAACAAAACAACTTACTCAAACAAGGCATTTTCAAAGAAAACAAGTTCACTACTTATGCCTAACAGATATTTGCAAATATTTTCACCAAAGTCGGTCCTCAGACCTCATCAAATACAAATCAAAGTGGTACCATGTTCATAAGGAACTCAAACAAATTCAAGTGCTTGTCCAAAGACGGTCCTCAGACCGCGTCAAATACAAATCAAAATGGCGCCATATCCACAAAGAACCAAAACAAACTCACCTGGTGCACGCAGGTCAAACAAGTTTATTCTCCACTGCCGACTCTTCGGACCAAACGGTCAGATCCAAGGGTTTCGCCGTTCAGGACCCCAGTTGGGATGATCGCTGGACGAGGCACCGTCTGGTCAGACAGGCGGGGCAGCCGCGAGTACAAGACTCTCGTGTGCAGGGATCCCCGGTCCGCCTGTCTGACCCGACGTGGCCCCGACCTCCTCACCGAGGATGGGTCACCCGATGGAGTCCCTGTTCGGCGCCAAGTGAAGGAAGTGACCCGATTAGGGTCACTCACAACCACCTCTCAGCCTTCCTCACAAATGAAGAGTCGGTCAGACAGTAGAGAATACAAACCAAAGGTATTTATTAGAAGTACACTCGAGTGGAGTCCGGTCTGACCAGCCTCCTTGTATTGCTGCAGAGGGACTGGCTTCAGCCAACATGGAGTTACATTAAGTACATCTCAAACCAATGAAAGCACCGCCCAGGATGGAAAATTCCTGGCTCACACAGCTTAAACAAAGAGGTACAGTACGATAATTTTTAACTCTAAGGCTGGGTACACGCTATCTATAAATGAAGGCAGTCCTGCCCGTGCCCGCAGCTGGGCTGGTGGGAGAAGGCCTCTATCTAGTGGGAAAGGTATGTGCTAACGAGGACAATCTACTCAGTGAGACAGCGTTAAACCTTGAAGAAAAAGAGGAAAAAAAACAAATGGAGACATGTCTCAGCAAGCTGGGGTTAGTTTCAATCATGGTTCAAAATGGTGCTGCGAATGCTAACTTTACATAGAGCAATATGCAAGCAAAACGAGTGCATAACATTTACACTTCAACAGACTTATGGTGTCCCATATAAACATCTTGGCATCAGCTCTCTGTTCTAAAGAAAGTTAAACAGTTTCTCCTAGAAATTGACTTCAGAACTTCTGTGAAAGCCCTCATACTCGCGCATCCGGGTATTTATTTTAAGGGAAATAACAGCAGTGAAAAGGATACAAACAATTGCCATTCTGGAAGGTAGTAAAAGGATGGTAGATATAACAGAATCCTTATCCCCCTTCCCTTCCGGCGGGGTGGGGTTAGTGGAGGGGGTACGGTGATAGCAGAGCGGTCTGGGAGGGTAGAATCACAAGAAAAGAGGGAGAAAACAAGGCGGGGTAGGCTGGCAGGGGGCTCAGTCACAAAATATCACCATACCAAAATATCGTGGCCAAAAATATAGCCATCCCATACTTAAAATGCTAAAAATATTGAAAAAATAATAGTGTTGTCATTAATATCATTGTATTAAATATTGTTTTTAAAATATATATACATTTAAATATTAATGGGCTAATTAGGATGTCGGTCAGGAGGCTTGCCGAGCGACATCCTTGGTTTGACTTCCGACCGCCGTATTACAATTACGGCGGTCGGAATTCAATCTATCTGGTCAATCCGTCTGACGGGCTCGAGGAGCCCGTTGGCAAGTCGGAAGGGCCGCATAATCCCGTGAGGAAGGTGTTTCTGCCTGTGGGATTATGATGGCACTTTCTGAGAGCAAATCCATGTCGGCCTTTCTGACATGGATTTGCTGTCGGAAAGTTTCTTTGGGGGCCCCCTTTCCCCCTGGCCCTCCGTTTGGGGGCTTAGGGGGCACCTATGGTGTCCCCCTGTAAATCCCTGTTCCCTAGTTAAATCCCTGCACCGTGTTGCCGGCACCTCACGGTGCCGGCCACCTGGTGCGGGGATTTAACCAGGCTCCCATTTCTCAATGGGAGCTTGTGCTATGGCCGGTTTACGGCCGCAGCACAAGCTCCCATAGAGAATTGGGAGTATGGTGCGATCGCATTGTAATTGCGGTGTCGAGACAGACGACCTCTGGTCGGTCGGTTCCGAGACCACACCGGTGTCAGTCAGATGTGAGTCTTCCTGACATCGTGATCATGCCCTAAATATTAAAAATATTTATTAGTAACATTAATTTAATAAAAATAAAATAGATTTAATATATATTTCAACAAATATAGCAAATCAACTTATGTTTAAAAAGTTAAACACATGTATATATTAATATATATATATATTTACATATATCAAGTTAAAAAACTATTATTAAACTGATAATTTTAATTTATA